>JAEUWR010000168.1:0-153217 GCA_018524895.1 Podaxis sp. C-F-101400
CACGCTAACGCGAGCCTCAGCCCAACCTTTCCTCGCAGTGTCTTATCCACCTGAGCGTACACCGAGACGAAGCTGGAGTTCGTTTCCAGCCGCATGCCATAGTCATACGTAATAACATCTGCTTTTCGACAGCAATGTATGTAGTATCATAACAGGAGGAAGCGGGATAGCCCTAATACAAATACAAGGAGGCTAGGGAGGAATTCAATTAAATCTCGGGAAGAGGATACGGATTCTTCAACAACCGTTTGTACGTCTTCTTCTGCTTAAGCTTGAACCCCACATTCTCCGTGAAATATGCGAAGAGGCGTCCCTGAATGCAGGCTTGGTGTAGTTCGAGCGGGTTCGCGCTCCAGCCGAGGGCAAAATACCCCTTGTAGAGATCGAAGAGCAATTTGTGTTCCTCTGCGGTTCTGCAGTTAAAGAAGCCGTAGTCGACGGATATGGAAGGAATGGCATGATACGTAGTGTCCTTGTCTCCATAGATGGTGTTAACTTGGATATACTGTTTCAGATCCCAAACCGATTTATTGCTACGTGGAGTTCCGGATAGAACGTCGGTGACCAAAAGGTCTGAGTCGACAATCAAAGGGGTTGTGATGTCGGTTCCCTTGGACCTGAAAAGAGAGACGAGAGAAGAGGAGGTGTATGCAGTGCAGAATTCGTCGAAGGTACATCGATGGATCAGTTGGATGTATGATCGGGCGAGTTCCATCTCCGCTTCTTGGCACTCGCAGGCACAAAAACCAAACTTGATCCAGAGCTCAAGGTTGGGTCCTGGGTGCGCTCCTGCCAAAAGCATTGCGTAAAGGCCGAAACAATCATTAATTCTCTCGGAAATGGATTTTTGGTATTGACGAATTTCGTC
Source organism: Podaxis sp. C-F-101400 (assembly GCA_018524895.1). Lineage (NCBI taxonomy): Eukaryota > Fungi > Basidiomycota > Agaricomycetes > Agaricales > Agaricaceae > Podaxis > Podaxis sp. C-F-101400. The sequence continues at coordinate 869 of JAEUWR010000168.1, forward strand.
AACGGAAGCTGTGGGAGACCTTCCTATGAAACACCAAGCGCGACGAAGCATATCGTCCGCTTCCGATTGTTCTTCCTGCTTCCTGTCCTGGCTCCGTGCTCCACTGACCACATGTTGGTTTTCGAGAAACCAAGCATAATACCCACCCCTGCTTCCTTCAGGAAGACGTTCGAATTCCTTTTTGATATTTTCAACCAGCGTACCGTTCAGTCTCCACTTGTGCAACGTGTAGGGCTTCACCCCCAAACGCGCGGGGTCGAGGAGACCGATATACAACCCAAGAAGCTTGCCCATCTCTCTTGTCCTCGAGAACCCATAATCCTCGCGTGTCTGGACATGATCGGGTATAAGGTTTTCGCGAACAGCGAGTGCGAGGTAATCCGCGGTGTTGATTGGTCTCGACGGATTGCAATCAAAGATATGACGGACCCAGTTGTTTCGTTGGCACTCTCGGCTACAATACCAGGCTTTTTTACATGCCGCACATTGCTTCGGGGGCGGGTCCGTTTCGAGGCAACTGTTGCATTGGCGAGCAGGCATTGCCTTGGGTATTCAGGTCTGTTGCAATCCATTACAGTGTGACCCGAGAAAGGCCATTCATACGCACTGATAGCTGCGAGTCGAGTATGGATCTGGGTGAAGGCGGTGGTGGAGAAAGTGCGGTGTTGGTAAGGGTTGTGTTAGCGCTGGCAACCACAAGTTGGAGGTTATTCACACGGATCCATCGCACACGCAGGTAAAGATTCAGTTCACTATGAATTGTACTGAGGGTGGTCATTTCCCTCGGTGGTAGCGATGGTGAATAAAGTTGCAAGACTTAAATGAGTCAGGTCCCGAAATTTATGGCAGAGACATAAATATTACCCTCGACATCCTGCACCTTTTGGGAAGATGATGGAATAATTAATTCGAACGAATAGAGATTACTAGTGACAGTTTTCGACTTCGAAATTAGTGCAGACAAATGCTCAGATACCACAAACATCAAACAACAGCCACCTCAAAACCTAGTCAGCCGATACATCCTCCTCCGTAATCTTCACGCTGCGATACCTCACAGCCTGCAACAAATCCACAACCGTAAATACAACCACAACACCCTCACCAACGTAAAACCCATTCGCCTTCGTACTCCTCCCCAGGACACTCGGAGACAAATACATAAATGTCAACAAATGTACCAACATCCATATCACCGCCATGGACTTATACTTTCCCGCATACGTTCTCGAGTGGAAATTCATCACCAACTGGAGAATTCCGCCAGTAAAATGAAGGGAGCTGACCAAGCTGCCAACATATTTGAGGACAGTTGGTGTGTGTGGGGAGAGTGATTCGAGTGAACTTGTTGAGGTTGGGAGTTGGATTCGTGGTGCTATGAGATGAGTCGTTAATGGAAACAGGAAGTGCAAAGTCGCGAAGATAACGGCCAGGATCTGAGGAGGTGGTTTGAGTGCCATACGTGCTCAATAGAAGTCATAACTTACTGCTAGTTTTCTTCTCCCAGAAACTCTACCTTCAACTCTCTCACTCGCGCGCTCCAGGTGTGTAGCCTTGGCGAAATAGATCCTTGGTGTCCATCCCTCAGCCTTCGTACCACCTACACCATCGTGTTTCTTCGTCGACCAGCTAAACTCGAGCCTCAACACTGCTTTGAGCATAAACAGTGTCGGGAGTGCGTCGAAGAATCCCACAAGTACTAGTGTGGCAGTCGGCAAGAATCCGTTACTATGCTCTTGTTTGAAGATATCTTCAAGTATCTCTCGGAATGCCTCAATGAGATTCCCCAATGCAAATAACATCGTCCCAAGGCGTGCGATACCAATTGTACTGGTGCGAGTGTACCAGTAGTGTGTTTGTAGCAAGTAGATGAGAATGCTCATTACCCCACTAAAGACAAGTTCATGAGCCAGGTGGTTTCTCGGCTAGGCAGTGCCGCTGGAATGAGACTTACAACGCGAACATAAGGACGCCCGAACGACGAGGGTGTGCGTCCTCGTGGATCCTGAGGCCAGCCAGCCCCACTAACCAAAAGGGAAAAAGACAGCTCACTTTGAGCGAGACCAGGTAAAAACCCAGAATTTAGAGAAACGTACGATAGAAATCATGGTTCTCTTGTAAATCCTGCAACTCGTGCTCTGGAGCTGTCATATTGTAAACAAGAGGATATAATGATTCCGTGAATGTCATCTTGGAATTTGTGACCCCCGAAAACGCAAGCCTCCAGGTTACGGTAACGGATCCTTCATCTTTAAAACGGAAATAAACCCCGGTCTGATACGGATTAGATAAATAAGGTTACCTGGGACTGAAAGTTGATTTATGGAATCCTCCGTTGTACCTTCTCTATCCACAGGAACCGGGACGAGGTCCTATCGATGCCTTAGGTCATGAGAAACGCGCAAGATTTTCATGGTCATACCTTTGGTCCAGGACCTCGCTGAACCGCAGAGAAATATGGTGCATACATCCACTCTGTTCTCCATTTCCCGTTTCCCTTGCGCACAGTATCCGAAGCATTAGGTGGGATACGTAACTGGACTTTCGTTTCAAACACTCCATTCGTCAAATGGGACCGCTTGCATTGGTACCACTCTGGAGTTGGGTATGGGTGTTTGGTTTTCGGATTGACGCACTAGACCCAGGATATGAGTAGGCAGTTTCGTGAAAGAGGATATGGAAAATTACAGTGTGGTTCGCGAGTCCTTTGTGTGCTATGTTGTATAACTGTCGGTTGAATAGCTCAGTCTCGTCGATGACGAAAAGGTGAGTGCTGCAGTTGGTGCGTATGTCAGACGATGGGGCCACTAGAACAGTTTAGGGGTGGGGTACCTACCGAGTGACGATATAAGGATGTTGCTCTGTCACCCGCTTTCTATTGTCATTGTATTGGAGGATGAAATTGGTTTGTTTTTGGTGGTTTTTTCCTTGACTTTGCGCATCCAATGAACCATCGTCCGTCCAATCTGCTTCATCGTCAGAATCGTAATTTGATTCTTGTTGGGTGGCGTCGGATTCGTCTATTGTGAGTGATGTAGGCCGGTGGCTTGTAATGTTGTGGAACTGGATGAGTGGCATCGAAAACCCAAAGCTGTCATATATTTGTTCCACGAGTGTTGGTTCTTGTTCCCTGAAAAATGAATGAGAACAGGAAATAAGCGTAGGTAGAAGGATAATATACCATTTCCGGACAATTGGCACTTGTTGTCCTCGGGGTCTCCAGGTCGTATAATTCTTGAAATGGTCCAACCACGCCGGTTTATTTGATTGAGTGAGGACGAAAGACGCCCGAAGGTCGTAGTTGGACAAGTTCGTTTGTTTACTGCAATATCAACCCGTGTCAGCATGAAGGATGTCTGATACCGGAGAACTCACAAATGGCTTGTTGGTACGCTTAACGTCACGTTCGCCAGCGCATTCGCACTCTTCAGACTAACGTCCCTGAGCACCGTCTCGGAAAATATCAGCCTCTCCTGATACTCTCCCCCATCAGCACGAATAACGCCATCCGTCCCCTGTTCATCTCTGACCCACACGGAAGCAATGATATCAAACGTTGAGTCCTTTGTAATCATCGGTCGGACGACTTGCGACCAGTCAGAAACCTCCGCGTTGGCTTTGACATGGTACAGCTTGGAGTGTGGGTGCCGAAAGGCATACCGGATGCCGCCGACAATGAAGTAGGTGATTGCACCTCCGACAAAGATGGAGATGGCAAGAATCGTCCATAAGCAGAGCTTCCATGCTGAACGGGGTTTACGTTGAGGTACGCCCGGGTTGAGCTGTAGTTGATTGTTTTCGTGTGCCTTGGTGGCTGGGAGAGTGTCTGTCATGGGTTTGCGCGTTCATGTTGGAGAACTGCGGGTTTTAAATCATGTTTAGGGCCGTCGGTGCCTGTTTTAGTGGCCTGGAGACCAACTGCAACTCCAATACGAGATTTGGTCAGTGATGAGAATCAGAATACAGTCAATTCTTTGTCATATTCCACATTCGTCGTAACCCATGTTCTGCCGTAGCCGATAGTTCTCCCAGGGCAAAGTCGGCTTTTTTATGCTTTAGTCCCACTTATGGCCCATACTCTATCGTAGCCCATAGGCCGAATTCCACAAGATAAAGTGCTATAGGTTGCTATAGGGTTGCTATAGGTTATGACAGAGCCTACTGGACCTTGAAACCCGACGTGGTTCACGTGAGCGGGGAATCACGATAAGATAAGCCGAGCTGATATTCACACGACCCCAATTACAAACGAAATTCGGCGGGAAAGTGCATCGTCCAATAATAAATGGTTAGACGAAATGCCGCTCTCCTCATCCGGCGTGTAGCTCTCCCTCATCCTCGTCCGTTCCACACATCCCACCACCGTTTCAGGATGTTTCAACTCCCCGGACAGCCCGTCCTCCCGTTCCACAAAGAGCGCACCGTCGCCGTTTCTGCCGTCCGCCGCGCATGCATCGTCACACAAAAGGTGTTTGAAACGTTGGTCGAAGGCGAGTCTATAACAAAGCCAGACGAATCACCTGTTACAGGTGCGTATGTGGAGTGATACACTGCTTTTGTGGTGCTGATACTGATGTCTGTTGGTATCGGGGTTGTTACCATGTAGTGGGTGATTATGCTGCACAGGCCTTGATTTCTTCGATACTCGGTACTGTTTTCCCCGAAGACCCGATTGTTGGAGAAGAGGATGCTTCTGAGTTGCGGAAGCCGGAGAATAAGGAGATGTCGCACCACATCACGTCGCTTGTGAATGAGGGTTTGACGGATGAGCGGCTGTACTATGAGAAGGAGGAGTGGGCGATTGGAGAGGGGTATGATATTTCGCCACGGGAGGTGAGAGATGCGATTGACAGAGGGAAATACGAGGGAGGGAATGTCGGACGTGCGTTTGTTTGATCTTTCTCAGTGTGCTTGTGCTCATATTTTGTGGATAGGTATGTGGACGATTGATCCTATTGATGGAACGAAGGGGTTCTTGCGAGGGGAACAGTATGCTGTCTGTCTCTCGTTAATTGTAGACGGAGAGGTGACAGTTGGTGTCATTGGATGTCCAAATCTCCCACACCGGACGAGCAAGCCAGACGGACCAAAAGGCTACATCTTTGTCGCAGTCAAGAACCAAGGTTCGGAGCGAGTGAGTCCCGGCCTCGTCCCCCGCCCATCTTAGCGCTGATTTTGATTTAGCTAACGATGAAAGGCTTCGAACCAACGATTATCAGCATGCCTACTGTTCACCCCGCAGATCTCATCGTGCTGGAGTCGGTCGAATCTGGTCATTCATCACACTCGTTCAACTCTCGTGTTTCGGAACTCCTGACTGTGGAAGAGCCACCACTTCGGATGGATAGCCAGGCCAAATACTGCGCGCTCGCTATGGGAAGGGGACATTTATACCTACGGATGCCTACACGTCCCGACTATGAAGAGAAGATTTGGGTACGTAACTCTCCTTTGTCGTATTGACGCTCCCTAAACCCTGACAGGATCATGCACCTGGTTCTCTGCTGGTCGAGGAAGCAGGAGGTGTCGTAACTGATTCAAAAGGCAACCCGCTCAATTTCGGTCTGGGACGAACACTAGGGAAGAACTATGGCATCATTGCGTCAGGAAAATGGGTGCACCCTAAGGTACTCGACGCCGTTAGAGTCACCTTAAGGGAGAATCGAAAGCGAGCCAAGAGTCGTGAAGCGCTGAAGGCGGCTACTGCAGCCGCAGCCGCAGCCACTGCCCCCGATGTGCCCGCGCACAAACCCGCGCAAGAGAAAGCTGAAGAGAATCGGGAGGATGAGAAAGAGAACAGACCAGAGGAAGAAAATGTCGATGTAAAACTGTAGGATATTTCTGTATGATATTTGATATTTAAGAGTCGATCAGATCCTGTGTCAATCAGTGTCTTGGCAGGGCTCGGGCGGTGATGAGGAATACTTGATAAGGCAGGTGCATCGGATGTTTCATGACCACGGCTCCGTGAGCATGGCTCCCACGGACTGGGAAACCAGTTTCGCTCGTATTCAGTTGCCGTACTCGTTCTTCTCTGCCCTTCACGCCTCTTGTTTCTCCAAAACCTGTCTTCTTCCTAACCCTCATACTTTGACAACGCATGGCTGGCTGGTGAGTCTTTCTCGGTCCAGCTTGCTCCATTCATTTCCGAGGAGTGGTGTCCCCCTCGGAGAAAGGGCGTTTCGGTGGACGAGAGGTGTTGATACCGTCAACACATTATGCTAACGTGTCGTGCTTCGCAGGACTGATTTCTTCTCGTTGTTCGTGGTTAGTCGTCTTTTCACCAACGGACTCTCCATCGGCTCTTTCCTCGGTGGACGGAATGAAATCTGAGTCGTGTATTCCCCGCAGACGATCGGCGTGTTTGGAGGCACGATTTACGGTGTCGTGTATATCGTTAACCAGATCTCGGAAGGTCTCAAGTCGACCAAAGAGAAGTGAGTCTTGGCTTTTCTCTTCTCGCCGTTGCGCTGTGCGATCCGTTGGCTCGCTTATGAAAACGGACATCGCTGATGGCTTTCATAGTTTGAAAAGCAAAGGATACGATATCTCGAACAAAGGCGTGTCTATCAAGACTTCAAAACGTTTCGATAGGGAAGACTATGTCGACGCGACACAACGGTGCGTCAATGTTCTTCTTGGCTCCCCCAGACTTCACCTTTCCCCGATCTTGCATCAGCGCCTCTCCACACCGTCCACGCGTTTAAGTTCATACTCATATTGTTCCTCATATTTTATAGGGGCATGATGAAAGCCATGACTGCTACCTCATTCAACCGCCGCACAGACTCAACCGACGGAACTGCTCATTCACCAAACTCAAACACGCCAACCCCATACTCCTCTCCTACGCCTTCGGCGTCTTCGTCGGCGTTTGTGCGACCTGCGACGATGGAGCGTGCGGAATCGAATACGAGTGTGAAGAGTAATGGGAGTGGCGAGAAAAAGAAGCGGGGGTTGTTTGGGACGAAGAAGAATTCCCTTTGAGTTCTGTCGTAAGTGGGTACGATGTGGATGGTGTAGGGTTGAGTCGGGTTGGTGTGGACAGAGGATTTGTCCCTGCTGCTGGTCAGAACGTCCGCCCTCTATTCCGCGACTACCCTTGTCCTTTCTCAAAAACACCTACGCGCATCCCCCGTCCATTATTGCTCCATATTTGTCTTATGTCCAAAATGTTCAGGGTGACCTTAGGCCGGTGTTGGCTTCCTTTCCTCCTTTTGTTCTCTCCGTTTCTTTTATTTTCCGAGGACAACTGTACTTGTAGATGCTATTATCGGGTAGATATTTTGTTGCGCAGTTATTTTTTCTCTTTAGGCTTTACTTTGTGAAATACAGTTTTTTTTCGAGGTTTCGCTGAACGCTTGTCTTGAGGTTCGTGCCATGCGGAGCTGCGGTTGGTTACCGTGGCTTTGCTTTTGTTGCTCCGTCAGTTGATGACACTGTTACGAGTGGACGCGGTCTACGCACCAACTTGGCTATTGAAACTGCAAATTCTCGGCTAAGTGTAACTCAAACAGGGAGGAGTCGCTCGTTTTTACTTTATTTCGACTTAGGAATCAGGCAGCCCGAACGCCCAACTGACCCCATGAATATTATCAGCAGCAGTTAACGTCATTCTTAGTTCAGCATGGTACTCCTTGTTCTGACTGCTTTAGAGAGTTATGCGGAAGAGAAGATGTGGTGTGCCGAGGTTTAGATTATTCCCAGAGAGCATTGCTAGGGCAGTTGTGCCGTGGATCCGTTGTCACGTTTCCAAGTGCAAATTCCCATTTAAAGTCGTGGCCGTGTGCGCCCGATTATCATAGGTATTATATTTATTATATTTTATTTTTAGCCCATCAACGTGAAACTAGGTGGAACCTGACCGGGGTGGACCACAAAGAAACGAAAAATTTGGTTCCGAATAAGTAAGGGTCTGATACCGGGCAAGATAACTAGCTGCATCACCGACCTCGGCTGCAGCCTCGGTCCCTCCATCAGAGACTTCGGTCTTGGGCGCATCAGGTCCCGCCCTATCGACCTGACCAAGGGAGCTGCATGTGTGCAGTTTTCATACTAACATGCTTTTCGTCTTATTTCCTTATCCTCAAATTACTTAGACTTTCCATATCATCAATTTAATAGTATTCCTTCTCTGGCAACGGTCTACATGGATACATTCTCACACTGCATAGTGGTGTTCAAGCACTGATGTGTCCTTTTTTTTTTTTTGGTGGAGCGAGATGACATTTGGCAGCTGACAAACCAGCTCATGGGGTAGATCCGCTTGCCCCTGAGGTCAGTTCCATTTGTCCGCTGTTGAAGGAAAAACGTTCCCCACCCCTGGAGAAATGCTTATGCACGCCTGTCAGGCAGTGTGGGACTCCTTCCTACTCTATCCGTTATCAAAGGTTTCATTCCTGTCTCTCGCGTAGAAGTGTAGGTTACCCACTAAAACCCCAGGATGATTTACCCAATGATCAGGAAGGTTCTCTCCGTTTTCCGTTTTCCAGAGTGCTTTTCCAGGTCTCCATAACAAGGTCTTCACCCAAGGGCTTTTTGTTGAAACTCCTTCCATTCGTCAGTATGCATTCTAATTTAAGTCTGTGGTTTAGTCTGTACTTTGGGGCTTCGGTAATGTTTGTTATCGATGGCCATTTTGCCGGGTCGTTGTTGTGGCATATTACTCGTTCGCATCTTAGCGTCCAGATCAGGTGTGCGCATTCTGATACTAGGATTTGGTATAGTCTCGTTTTGCCCGGGTCGGGGGTTCCCCTTGGGGATTTTATTTGTGTTGATGTTATACCAAGAATTTCACCTAGTTGTGGTTTTCTCCATACGCCGTTCTTTGCTCTCCAGCACTGATGTGTACTTCAGTTATGTACAGAGCGGCGGGCGCTGGGGCGCCCCAGGTCTCAAGACGGGAAGCCTCCGGAGGGAGTGGCACCAGCCGGTGGTACTTTGTTCGGCGGCCGTCGGATCTATCGCATCCTGCTCGGTTCCGACCTTTTCTTTTCGATTTTGGTCTATCCTCGAACCTGGCCCCCATGACATCCTTGATCCGACCGCTTGCTTATACCGAGTTACAGCATTATGGCTTATATATCCGCAATTTGTGTTGCTAATGCTTCCCACCACAGAGCTAGTCCAGACTTATGATTATCGATCTCCCCTCTGAGGCCGAACGCAAAGGACAAACTCCACACGATTCGGTCCCCCAAGCTGCGCAGGGGCTCCATGACTTTGGGTCACAGCCATACCTGAGCCTGAACCCAGGCGCACCACAGCGCAAGCCCCGGTCGATTATAAAATTCTGCCTGGGGATCGTGTTTGGTATCGTGTGCATCTTGGGCGCGAGCGGATTTTTTAGCAACCTGTGGAATGGGGAGAAGGACCCACACCAAGATATGTACCACGACACGCCAGAGGGAGAGGTATCCGACTGGACTGAAGTTGTTCGACCGATGATTACGAAGGACACTGCGTTTGATATTGTTGCTTCTGTGTGGGTGAGCGATGAACTTGCGAAGGACGGGGTTATTTTTGTCGATGGAGAAGAACGCTCGGAGAGGCTGGTGTATAGTGGGACGGTATTCAAGGGTGTTAATTTGAAGAGTAAGAATGCGTTTGCGAATGTAACACTGCGTGTCCCGACGAGTCATTTGTGAGTCTCACCTTGGGTTTCTTTTGTTTCGCTGTTTGGGCTGACGTACGTATTAGCAAGAAGGCGAATATATCGAACTATGACCTTCGCGCCTCGTTCGTTCTCACTCAACCAAACAGGCCTTCGTGGTTGGATTTTGCGAAGAATTATACTACTTGGAAGCCGCGAGGGTTTAAAACGCCAAGCGTCCGGAAACGGTCCGTCGTCTCTCTGAGCCCTTGACACGCGTTGCCTACTTCTCATTCGTGTGCCACTGTCCAGGTCGTCAAAGCCAACACTCGAAGATGAAATATATGACAGCTTTGGAATTACGATACCCCTTGTCCAGTTCCATAACATTGCGAGCAGAAGATCCGCGCATTTAAATCCGGGAGAATCAACGCCACAGTCGGATGAGGAGGAACCAGAATGGAGCAGTGATACATCAAAAGATACGGAGGCCTCTCCGAGTGAGGGTAGGAATACTTTCGATCTGGAGTTCACCGGCGACCAGACACCTGTGACCGATTATCATCCTTATATAACCACCCGGTAGGTGGACTCCTCACTCCTTGGAAGGTCACTGCCTTTGCTGATGCCTAAGTGTATAGAACACACCTCCGCATCGTGGACGAAACAAAGTTATTCAAACGACAACCTTACAACCAAGCGCAGGAGGAACTTGTGGACAAGATAGTAAGCCATTGTCTTTCTGGTGATGCTGGTCGCTTAGAAGCCAACCGCTCACTTTAGTGTGTTGACCCGGAATATGGAGGACCTTACAAGCATCCACAATGGTATCAGTGCACGCGATCGTACCAGGAGAATAGCGTCTTCGAGACCAAAATACATTTACAAGTTCCACCCAGCAATTCTGAGTCCACCAAGGAGGCAGACGAGCAGGGGAAGCTAGAGTGGCTATACGCACCGTTTGTGTCCGCGATGGTGCGAGCTTCGGGACCTAAGGTGCGGTTTGTGGAGTTTAAGTGTTTACCTCCGCTGGACGTTTGACGTGACATTTGGTTTCGCAGGACCTTGTTGCAATTCCTGTTGATAGAGAGGAAGTTATTGAGGGTGTAGTACCTAAAGCCCTTACACCAGGTGTGGCGGCTCCTGAAAGACGAATCGATAAAGAGCCAACGTTTCTTTCAGACGATGAATACGTCACTGTGACGTGGAAGCTCTCCTTCGCTGGGTGCACGCCTAAGAAGATCGCTGAGATGGATGCTGCAATTGATTCACTACCTGGAGTTTACAACATGGCAGCATCACAGAGCGAGCTGGAATATTTACAATATTCCCACGAGTTGATAGGTGAGTGTTTCCTTCCAACTTTCATCATACTCCGCCATTATACTTATCTCTTATTCCCATGTGCAGTTGCGGTTGCTGGGCACCGAACTGACGAAGATGCTCACCCACACCGTGTCCGTTTTCTCTTAATGACAATGTGCGTCCTCCATGTCGTGTGGGAATTATACATTAATAATTGTCCAGAGGTTATATCCGCCTCTTCACCTGGTTCTTGACAGTTCACTACTGGTACGCTCGCACAAGCACAGTAGGCATTGCACGTCTAGGGACGACTTTCCTCGCACTCAGCAAGCTGATATCGACACTTGAGGTGATGCATGCATATGTGACGAGCAGTGTAGACGCTGGACACTGGCTTACGCCAACTCCACTTATCTACACCTTCCAGCTGATTCTACCGTTGCTTATGCTCAAAGCGGTTTTGAGGCTTGAGTTTGGCCGGTCAAATGAACGTGGGAAAGGGAATAGGACTACAAGGATATATCTTGCGAAGGCTACGCACTTGGAGAGGGCGAGTGAGAGGGTTGAGGGGAGAATATCTCGAGGGGTCAAGCTCCTCGTACGTGCTCCTACATTGGCTACGACCTACCTAGTTTGATTACTGATACTATCCTTACGCAGCTCCTCGTAGCCATTTTCTCAGCCGAGCACTTCCTAAATCCCTCGTCGATGTACCTCCTCACGCCACGTATTCAGCTGCCAGAGGAAGAGCTTAGTCCGGTCTACTCCTCACGCTTCCTAACCCTCCTTCAATGTGTTTCCAATTTGGAGGTGTCGCTGAACCTCACTGGCTCGATTCTACAGATCATTATGAACAGCCATTCGAAGACATATGCGGGGAGGTACAAGCTCGCTACGATGTTACTACTGTTTACAGAAGTGCTGCCGCTGTTGACTTTGATGCCAAGTATTGTGGGGAAGAATACGAGGTACCACGGAGTTCCCGTTTCCGAAGCTGTGGCGATCTCAGTCTCGGTTGTGGATATGGTTCAGGCTGTGAGGTATAGGAGTGCGGAGAGCTTGGAGGACGATGTGGAGTGATAACGTCGATGTGAGGTGTGAATTGTGACTACTTCCCATTTGGTGCACTGTGAAATAGTGATAACAAGTTGCGCATAACTCTATCTTTTCTGCTATTACAATTTTCACACCTTTGCCACTACACTTTGCCATCCTGATTGTCCGTAAATAACACTACTCTATGACATCAATTCCTCAGTACCAGGCTTTGATTTGGAGCCCTATCCAGTGAGATATAATCAGCTTCAGTCCACCTTGGAGTCTCTTTTCGAAGTAGAGACCGGAGCAGGGAAGCAGAGTCGAAGGAATATGGCCATATGACCCTGCTTCTGGTGCATTTGATTGATCTTCAAAATTTTTGGTCGGAGGCTGCAAGAGGCTGCCATGGAAAGGGCCCAGTTTCCTCGAACCTAAAGGCTTCATATCTCGGACATGCGCCTGAGGTGCTGTTATCAATCCTACCAGTGTACAAACAAGAAAAGAAGTCAGGATAGGGTTTGAGACCCTGAAACCCGAGGTTTTGCTAGAGTCGAGTCGCACCTTTGTAGCACTGCCCTAAGGTGATTTAGTATATAATGTAAAGGTTGAGACGAAAGATGGCTAAACGGTTTGGAAGACTTGCTCCTAAATTTGGATATAGCTCTCAAGCAGTCGCGGATGGTTCGGAAATGGATCTTGGATAATTTCAATACGTTTCTCGACAAGATGAGTATCAGCTATGTATAGCCCATAAGCGAAATTCAATGAAGCCGAGATGGACGGAAGGGTGAGTAAGAATGAGTGATAGACATATCAAGGTTGTTGCCTGGCGCCCAAGCATTGATAATGTTGCTACTGCCTTTCCTGTATAAGCTCTCCCCCTTGCAGGCTCTTGTTCGCGTGAAGGAGTTTTGGTTGTGGATATGGTAGGATATGATGCAGGCTGTGGAATATAGAAGACCGCAGCAGTGGTGGTCCAGGAAACGTCCCTTGATTCAATAAGAACGCCCACGTGTCAATCATGTATTCTATTCTTGCACGTACCGTGGTTGTCTGCTATTCCAGCGCTTATTGTTGGCACTGCAATGTGATTGGCATCTGCTGTGTCTTCATTCATTTACTGCTGCGCGGCACACATAGCTTTCGACCATGATCGTTGACCCTCCACCCGATGCAAAGCGCCGCGGACAAAACCCACAAAATACTCTTTCAGCCACGACTACGCACGAGCATGGCTTCGAGTCACAGTTACACATGAACCTGAACCCGGGCGAACCACAGCGCAAGCCACGGTCTATGGGGAAATTCTGTCTATGGATATTGTTTGGTGTTTTATGTGTCTTCGGCGGCATGGCTTTGCAAGCATTTGTTAGCAGCCTCTGGAATAGGGTGAGGCATCCACACAAAGATATGTACCACGTCGTGCCGGAGGGAGAGGTACCTGACTGGACACAAGTCGTTCGACCGATGATTACAAAAGACTCAGCGTTTGACGTTGTTGCTTCTGTATGGGTGAGGGATGAACTCGCGAAGGATGGGGTTGTTTTTGTTGATGGAGAAGAGCGCTCGGAGAGGCTGGTGTATAGTGGGACGGTGTTCAAGGGTGTTAATCTGAAGAGTAAGAACGCGCTTGCGGATGTGCTCCTGCGCATCCCTACAAACCATTTGTGAGTCTCATTCCTGGTTTGTGATTGGCTTACTCTTTGGGCTGATGTGCGTATTAGCAAGGAGGCGAACTTATCGAACTATGATCTTCGCGCTTCGTTCGTTCTCACTCAGCCAAACAGACCTTCGTGGTTGGATTTTGCGAAGAATTATACTACGTGGAAGCCGCAAGGGTTTAAAACGCCAAGCGTCCGGAAATGGTCAGTCGTCTCCCTGAACCCTTGACAGGTGTTGCCTTCTTCTCATGCATGTGCCACTGTCCAGGTCATCAGAGCCAACCCTCGAGGACAAGATATATGACAGCTTTGGGATTACGATACCCCTCGTCCAGTTCCATAACATCACGAGTAGGAGGTCGGCGCAAGAAAGTGTGAAGGAAACACCCCCAAAGATTACACGTGGGGATGTCGAAGAGGCAATAGCATCGGATGAGGAAGAAGAGCTAGAACGGGAGGACGATGAGCCAATAGAGACGGCCACACCTCAGAAGAGAAGGAATACGTTCTATCTAGAATTTACGGGCGATCAGAAACCTATAACCGAATATCATCCATATATCGTTACTCGGTAAGTAGGCTCTCCTCCTTGGAAGCGTTTCTGGTCTTCCCTGATCCTTATGCGTAAAGAACACACCTCCGCATCGTCGATGAGACGAGACTATTCAAACGACAACTTTATAACAAGGCGCGGAAAGAACTTGCGGACAAGATTGTAAGTCACCGTCGTCTTGATGACACCTTTTCAAGTTGTTCATTCGCCAAACCACCAACCCATTCCAGTGTGTTGACTCGAAATCTAAGAAGCTACCTGAGCGTCCGCAGTGGTATCAGTGCACACGATCGTACAAGAAGAATGGTGTCTTCGAGACCAAGGTGCACTTAAGAGTTCCACCAAGTGGATCGGAGCCAAATAAGGAGGGAGATAGAAAAGGGAGAATGGAATGGTTATATGCGCCGTTTTTGTCTGCGATGGTTCGGGCGCCTGGTCCTAAGGTGATGCTTGTGGAATTTGACTGCTTCCATGCGTTGGGATACTAATATGAGCTTTGGCTTTGTAGGATCTCGTTGCGGTTCCTATCGATAGAGAGGAGGTTGATGGCGCGGAAACTCGGGCGCTTACACCAGGTACGCCGGCTCTCTACAACACAAATTAAGATGGAACTAGAAAATCCCTGCAGGCGAGGAATACATCAGTGTAATATGGAAGCTGTCCTTCTCTGGGCGCACACCTGAGAAGCTGGCCATGATGGATACTGTCACTAGTCCGCTGCCGGGTGTTTATAATATGACGAAGCCGGATAATGAGTTGGAATACTTACAACATGGTCACGATATGACGGGTGTGCACTTCCCTCCCAATCCCGCCGTATTCTGTCGTTGTATTTACCCGTTAACCCATCTATAGTCGGACTCGCTGGACACAGGATCCATGAAGATATGCACCCGCGCCGTACTCACCTCATCTTGATCACATCGTGTGTCCCCTTTACTGTACCGAAATTATAAACTAACAATCGTTTAGCACGATCGCCCAGCTCGTATACTGGTTTTTAACGGTTCATTATTGGTACACCCGCACCAGTACGGTAGGCGTCGCACGCCTCGGGACAGCATTCCTCGCATTCAGCAGCCTCATAACTGCGAATGAAATGATGCTTTATTTTGTAGTCAACAGCAAAGGCCCTGGACGCTGGTTTACGCCAATCCCAGTGCTATATGTCTTCCGGCTGATTCCGCCATTTGTTATGCTCAAAGCTGTCTCAAGGCTTGAGTTTGGGTGGTCAACAAAACACGGTAAAGAGAGTTGGATTCCGAGGATATATATTGCCAAAGCTACACATTTGGAGAGGATGAGTACGAGGGTCGAGGGGAGGCTAACCCGGAGAATGAAACTCGCTGTACGTATCTCTGCGGCAACCTTTTTGTTTTAAGCTATCCACTGAAGGCACCCATACGCAGCTCCTCGTGGCGATCTTCGCAGCATTACACTTCCTAAATCCCTCATCGATGTTCCTCTTAACACCACGCATCCCACCACCAGAGAAACCGCCTCATCTACTCCACTCCCTTTCCCCACGCTCTCTAGCTATCCTCGAACACATCCATAGTTTGGACGCGTCGTTGTACCTCACTGGTTCAATTCTCCAGTTCATCATGAACGCCTATTCGAAGACGTATGCGGGGAAGTACAAGATCGCTACGATGTTACTACTGTTTGCGGAACTGCTACCGCTACTGGATTTGGTGCCGAGCGTTGTCGGAAGGAGTATGAGACTGCATGGGTTTCCGGTTGCAGAGGGCGTGAGGATCGTGGTTCTGCTCGTGGATACAGTGCAGGCTGTGAAGTATAGGAATGTGAAGAGCTTGGAGGGAGAGGACGCGGAGTGATGAGGTCGATATGCATTATGTTGTTTTCTTATTCGATAATAGTCACTAGCTAAATGATGGCGAACCGTGCAGTGAACCAAGGTTGCAACAGTAGAGAATTGATTTTAGACATTGAATTCCCTCGAGCACCTCACGATACACTCCGCTTATACCTTCACTATCATGGTCTTCGTACCTTCGCCGCTATGCTTTATCGTCCTCCTTGAACCATAGATCAAACCGCTCCTCCTGGTATAACCTTTCTCCTTTGGCCAAGTTGTCTGTCGAGAATTCTTGGTAATACTTTTCCGCGGCGTTGAATTCCCAATACCAGAAAGTCGATTTGGAACCATGTCCAACGAGATACAACCCTGATTCGATCCGATTTGGAACACTGGGAAAGAAAGACCAGAGCCAGGAAGCCAGGGTGGAGAAATACGGTTGTAAGACTCCTGCCTGCTGGCGCCGCGCAATGGTCTGCAAAGAGTTCGTGATCAGCGGGTTTCATGATGCGCCAGGGAAAATGGCCCAACCTTCTTGAATTCTATGACATCAAATTTCGGAAACTCTCTGGGGTGGAGCCGGGAGAGTATAGTCCCACGGACTACTTTCATACGTCCATCAAAATCCCAAAGTCTGCAGGCAGAGTACCCTGGATGTAGTCCTGCGTAGATATACAGAGTTTTGCGGAAATCGGCACAACCATGTTTCCGTAGTAAATCCATGTCCAACTCAGGCTGGTCCGCAAGCCGGGAACACAGATTTGCGACTGAGCAATGTGCCTCCGCCCTGATGATCGAATTGGTCAATTCCGTGGTATGTGGGTAGGGAAGGGAGGAGGCAGAATTACGGATATGGGGTGCCAGGGCCAGTTCTAGTGACTTGTGGGTAAGGAAAGTGCCAAGACAAGGTTCAGAGACTCACTGGAGCATCGAATACTGTAGTTTTCCTCGGAGTCGAGTCGCAGCTTGTAGCAGTGCTCAAAAAGATCTTGGTATATCGCGAAAGGTTTAAACCAAAAAATGTCAGAACGGTTGGGATCAATGAGAAAATCCCGGAATGATTTGTGATAGAAAGACACCCTTCCCCCAAGTTGCGAATATACCGAACTCCAGAGCTCCTGAAAGTCGACATTGGTTTGCTGGTAGTACGAACGGCTGGTATCGATGCCACAGTCGAGGTCAGGGACTTTGTCCTGGTCCGAAACCCTCAGTACAGCATTCAGTCGGCTACATATAGCTTGGAACTGCATTCTAGATAGCCTTAACACATTTCCCATTAAAATCACACTCAGGGGTGAATCAAGATGGGATAATATAGCAAGTAGGAGACGAATGGATGGAAGCATCTTGGCAGGAATACGTCGCATGATCAACGTGTAAAATGCGTCTAGCTCCGCGAAGGGTGACTTTGAGTCACTGGGGATGTTAGTGCGATTCGAGATAACAGCGAGAACGGCACGCAATGGCTCCTCGGGTCCAAGCGCCCCCGATTGAGCAATGAACCGGAGGATGCTTGCCGGATAGATGAACAGGCCTCCCGCAGCATTAACGAGGGCCTTGATATCGTCTTCGGGGGGCCATGGAGATTTCGTGGATATATTATGATGCCGGAGGATGTTTTCAAAGCCCGCACGCAGATAGAACTCGATATCCCTGTCGGCGTCACGGGTAATAGGCAGTATCGTCGCGTAGCAGAGTTGGGCGATATCCACCCTGGAGAACATTGCCGCGATACGGGGCTCTGGGCGACTGAAGAATGCCCAGCAGAGGGGAGTAGCACCCTCCCGAGCCGCCTTGGCCACGATTTCAATGATTGCACACTGTGCATCTTCCCCCTCACACTCGTCCAGTCCATCAACAAATATAGCGATCCTCTTCCCGACACTCTTTCCATCCCTCTCCAGTTCTCGCAGAGGCTCGACAATCAGTTCGTTGAACTGAGATGCCAACGTTTTGTCGACAAGGGTTTTGTCACGGCGGACTTTCCTCTCAACGAGATCATGGTAATCGGGAAATTCGGCAGAGAGCTGGTATGCGATGGTGGTGAAGAAGCGCGTGGGTTTGTTTCGTCCATTGATTGAAAAGAAGAAAGCTGCGCCGAGCTTTCCTCGATCCTTGAGTTTCTCTGCACAAGTCTGTGCTACGGCGGATTTACCAACTCCAGCTGGCCCATTCATCCAGAGGATAGGCAGAGGAGTAGCACCAATCGCAGGTATCGCCCATTGTACGATATCCTCCACGTATTGTTCCCGGGTTCCAGGATGACATTTGGGTGCCGGGTCACGAGCGGAAGAATTGTGTGCTGCTTCGGGGGTAGATGCCTCGAGCAAAACCTCGATGCCTGGGGCCGAATGCTAGCGTTGGCTGAGCCATCTGCTTGCACTGGAGGGGCTTACCAGTTGGTCCGCTTGAACAATTACTTATCTGCTGAACGTCCATGAATTGGGAGTTATTGACCACCACCCCTTGAGCCTTGGAAAATATTGGCATCGGTTTCAAATCGAAGAATCGACGGTAAGGTGTAAGGTGTATGCTGTGAGCCAGGAGTGCACGTTGATGAATGGCTTCAGGCATTTTCCTAGCGCCCAAGTATTCACAGCTAAAAATAACGATTGAGTAGGGTCTCTGATAGAGAGCACAAGGCTGCATGAGATTTCCGTTGCTGCATAACTCCGATGTGGAGACCATGAACCCAACGGTCAATTTTATTTGCTCGAACAATCCCTTTTAATATTGAGACAATGTCGATCCAAATTTTGGCGGTGAAGTTCTTGGTGAGCCACTATTGTGCGTGCGTAAAGCCTGCGTCAGTGGCACCAACAGGTATAGTAGCCACTCTGGAACGCCGCTGTGTGAAGAGTAAGGGAGTACATCGGTCTCACTGAGACGGGGGGACGAGAAAATTCAGCAGACTCGAGGTACTATTGAGAAAGGGTGACAAGGAGCGTCCAACTCACTTTCTGACTTGTCTTTCATCTCCTTCTTAATCTGAACTCCGCTCCTCTGATTCTTCTACAGTTGTCCTCTGATGTAAGCCGGAGGCTTACACCTTCATGTTTGACGGGTGGTTACCAAAGTAGATGCATGGTCATCCCTCATGAATAATAAAGTTTCACTTCTCCACAATAACATCATCAGGCATATTCATCGTGTAAAATTCGCCATCGGCGCAAAGAGCAACGATGGGGCGTTGCCATTACGCCAAGCCCAGGTACCAGCTTCGCTCACAGGAGGAGTTGTTAGCTATGTATACCCTTCCAACTTTCTGGAGCAAATGTGCTATAGGCATACTGTTTCTAGTAATTCGACGGCCTGACGAGCGCGAGTGCCTTCCCAAGTGATGGGAAATAATTTGTATGTCTTTGACATTTTGCGACGTTACTGGCTACTGTAGCTGTGTGCAAATTCTTTACTTGGTATATCTAAACGAGTCTCCAAGGTAGACGAACAGAAAGTCTAAGTGAAAGATGTGCCTGACTTTGTCATATCTTCCGCCGATGTCCGGGACTTCCAATACGTGCTGGACACTGTTGACTGTGATGACTAGCAGGAAGTACTGTAAACGGTAAATTATGTCCGAGCTCCTTTTTTAACTAACTTAATGGGGAGGCTTATTTGCCCTGAAGGACGACCAAGACTTTGCAATGTCAACATCGTACGCGAATCTGTCAACCTCTTGCAATTACCTACGAAGGAGCTCCACCCCTTTGATGCATCTTTACGCTCGTGCAAATAAATTAGAAGGTCAAGTGGTCAAAGCTTGAAATATCAACACGTCGTGTCTAGATTACCGAACTATTATCGGTCTCCCCACAGCGAGAACTGCCATAGTTCAAGGTAGATACAGTATGGGAATGGTGTTCGCCAGATTTGGTGACTTTGTGGCAGACTCGTGTCGCGGGATTGGAAACCGATCCGTTTATGGGTGTGTCTTGGAATGTTTCCTACAGACAGAAGCGTATACCGTAAGCGCGAGTGTAACAATGTGAGCATATTCACTGGGGTGCACTTAAAGAAAATTTCTCTGTGGTCGGAATCAATCATTGTTGTGGACTTCAGGTACGCTGTTGCGTTAGCCCTCGTCACGTAGAAGCTAAGAGACGATGAACTTAATATATAGTTCTGGGCTTCAGTGTGACCCTCGTAGTTCACGTCGATAATTCCATTCTTATCCTAAAGTTTGTCCTCATCGACCTCGAGGCAGAGGCGATTGAAGGAATAACAGCCGAGGAACAACCCGGGATCACAGCGTGATCATTTATTGTCGCTCCCAAGTCCGCCCTCACAACAGAACATTACGCGTTAATCTTCACACGAAACCCACAATGATGAAGAGGCGGGCTTGGAGTGTGTGTAGAGGGGATCAACATCTATCTGACGGTGACATTGACTCAGTCTCTGCAAAAGAAGTGGATGGGATGGAAATAGGATGAGGCCAGGAAAAACGAAGGACAGCGCTGCGAGACGTCGGGAACAAAGACGTTGGCGGCAAACATCTATGGAGGGCTGTTGAATGTGTTGCCACTTGAGGGCGATATGGTTATGATAATGGAGCGGGTCTAGAACAAGTCACACAGGCAACTACGGGCTATGCGCACACCACTCAATCGAGTAATAGTCACAGGTTATACAGACCTCTGAACATTGACGGGAACTCAGAAGCACTACAATCACTGGCACGAATGAATATATTAACTGTTGTTCTCGACATCGGAAGCTCCATTGAATAGTTACCACCGGAGCAGTGCCTGAGAAGCTAAGAAGCTTACCAGTGGCACGGCTGACACACTTGAAAGCAACGAGGCAGGGCTTTCATTTCCGGACCTCGTTCCAGCTAGCCGGAAAGACTTTGAACGCTGGACAAAGCCTACCTCAATCTGATGACCTTGAATTAGCTAAGGGGTTGTCCCCATGAGACGGCGTTTCAACGTCTTCCCAGAGTTTGAGAAACAAGTGAATTCGAAGAGGGCTAATGTATTTACAGTGCACACGAGTCACGAGTAGAAAAACGTGCCCCACCACCTGGCGTGCGTTGCATCCTATCTAACGGGCGAAGACTATGTCTCATGACCTGATATTACTTGTTTTTGATCCGCACCGGTTGTTTGCTACATCATTGGTTGCAAGAATGTGTTGCTACGCCGCAATACCCCCAACCGAATAACCCGAACTATCCAGACCCATACCTTTCCAGGAGTTAATTACTCGAAGCATGGCTTCCAACTGGGTGGTGCACGGAGTACTGGAGACGTGCTGCAGGGCACGAGGAGAGATACCCAACTAGACAAAGCTTGGCAATAAGATCGAGGTCAGATTCGCGTTCAATGCATCTGGAATCGCGGGATGGGCTACAGGCGCCCCGGCAGGCACGGAACTGTCTGTGGAGACGCACGCATGGTGGTTGACAACACAGTAGTCTTATCGCTCGAGGACGTGGTGTGGGGTGAGTAGGCAGGTGGGGCAGGATTCAATGGCAATCTGGTTGAATCTTGTGGTAGTAGGTGTTGCGCTGGGGACGTTCGGCGCTGCCTTCTGTTTTGATTTGTCGAGCTTGGCATGACGCTCCTGGAGAGGAACCGTCATCCACGGGGTCGCCTTTCGACACCATACCGGTTATTTTGAAAAGGCAGGTGTCCATCTGAATGAACGACCTAGAATACCTTGAAGATTGAGAAAATGGTATATATTACAATCATCAAGCAATGGAATGTGAGTACTCTATTAATCGATTAGGGGGATAAGATATGGTGAAGACATACAAGCCGCATCTACTTTTACGCTTGTTATACTTCTACAAGACGCAGGATCAATTCTGAGCAAGGCCACAGTCCTCTGAATCGAGTAGCTGAGGGTCACTAGCCTCTTCTGGGTTAGGCAGCATCTTGAGTTGCTTGAGGCAAACTTGCGCTGTACAGCGCTCCGTTGGAGGGCCCCCAAAGCCCCAACAAAGCTGGAGTAGAGGCCAGATCCAGCGTATGGGGCGGTCGCGCTCGTAGATGTCAGGTTTCGGCTCCTGGTGGTTGTGAAGGGCGAGGACCATTTGGGACACATTCATATCAGGGTACGGTTTTACGCCACTGACGGTCTGTATCGGGACATTAGTACAACAAATAACTAAGGAGAAGTGGTATTCTTTACGTGCAAAAGGACCATCCCAAGGCTATAGATATCGGAGGACTTGGTGAGAACTCGGTTCCCGTTTTCCAAAGGAATCCCCACGGCAGAGTTCTCTGGCGAAGGTAGGGACCCAAAGAGAACCTCTGGTGCCGTATATCTGATAGGTTGAGGGGAGGTGTTCGGGAGAACTGATAAAGGAGGGAGCGGGGTAGTGAGACTTACCGCTGCGTCGTGCGAAGGCTTCCTGTGTATCCCTTGATGTTCGATACCTTTGCTCTTCCAAAGTCTGATATTTGGGGCACCACGTTCCCTTCACTATCCCTATGAATGAGGATATTGTTCTGGTTTGCGTCAAGGTCAGATCTCCACCTAGCAGGTGAAGATTAACGTACGGGCTTGAGGTCCCCGTGAATAATATTATGGTGGTGTAGGTGAACAAGTCCATTCACGATTCCGATACACT
The DNA here is from genome assembly GCA_018524895.1 of Podaxis sp. C-F-101400. NCBI lineage: Eukaryota > Fungi > Basidiomycota > Agaricomycetes > Agaricales > Agaricaceae > Podaxis > Podaxis sp. C-F-101400. The sequence continues at coordinate 23,417 of JAEUWR010000168.1, forward strand.
AGTGAGGTCGTGAGCTGATTTGAGGAGGAAAAGGGGCGGTGGAATGTACGAGCTGTCTGCGGTCTGCATCGTATTTGTAGAGGTAATCCACAATGTTTCCATCAGGTCTGAAAGGGGAGACAAGGGCAGGGAACTGCGGTGGATTACGGTGAAAGACTCCGAGAAATGGGAGGATATTGGGGTGAGGTTGGGCGCGCCGCCACGTCTCCTCTTCCGTTCGGAGTCTCTGTGAAACGTTGGGGATCGGGCTGTCATTGTCTAGGGGAAGGGTCCACGCACTCTCTTCATGGTTCGTGATATCTCCAAATCGTTGCTATTGTGGACGCATCGAAAGCATTTGACCGCAAGCTTCGAGGAAACAATGAGATTGGTAAAGGTTCGTGGGGAAACAACGACACGAAGGATGATATACCTGTTCAGTTCGACCGGGATCCGTCCAATGTCCCAGATGAACATCAGAAAACCCGCCTGTGCCAACGATGGGACCGAGTTTGATCTCTTCTTCCGTTATCCTTTGTGCCTGAAGCGGGGGGGTTGGGTTCAGCATATCATCGAGTAAGTGTGGTGAATTGCTCATACCATGTGAGTCGCTTTGGGTCGTAAAGTGGCCATCATACTTTATATCTATGCATGTTGGGATCTCTTTCGGCATAATGCGACAACCACGAGGACAATATCAAACCGGGAGAAGATACCCTTTAGCGACTAGGTCCATGATCAATACTTCAACAAAAGCATCAAGTAACCATCGTTGTCTCTTGGCGTCCGTTTCCTGTTCAGTTTGCCATCAACGGTTCGGAACCCTATCCACCCATGAGAAGACCGTGCTGGAAAGGTGCTGATAACGGTCTGTGTGGTAGCAGCACAATGCAAGTATATCAAAACGACTTAGACGCAGGAAAAATTTGGAGCATACAGACGCCTTCGAACTGAAGAGTCAATCTCATTCTGAGAAAAATTACGGGTAAGGTAGGCAACTTACTAGATTTGAAAAATTGAAAATTGACGTGACGCGTCGCGATCCGCGTTACCGAGTAGTGCTGACTAAGCAATGACGCTCCAAATTTTGGCGGAACCAATTCGCGACTCGGCCTCTGACCACCTCAACGGCCAAGTCATCGTCGGCCACAATGCTCCTGGGTCGTTTATGGGCCCATACGCGCTGTTCGCAGCGACTACATTCTCCTTCCTACCTCTCTGTTTCTTTCCTACCACTTGCCGGCCGGCGAGCCGCTTCAGCTGCGGCCGCCGTGAAGCCCGCCGATGACACCCCCGATGTTGCGCAAATACCCAAATACACACTTTCGGATAAAGACTACAAGCGTCTCAACTTCCAGAGAAACATCGGCGTCTCAGCTCACATTGACTCTGGCAAAACAACATTAACGGAACGAATATTGTATTACACCGGTCGAATCAAGGAAATTCATGAGGTATGTTCTTGTCGTATACCCGTATGAGGAATAGACACGCGTGGCTTGCTATTTCATTCGTATCCCCTTGTGATCCTTGAACTCAATGAATGCTCATGTCTGTTCATTCCGTTTAGGTCCGTGGCAAGGATGCAGTCGGTGCAAAGATGGACAGCATGGACCTGGAACGAGAGAAGGGAATAACCATCCAGAGTGCTGCTACCTTTTGTGATTGGGAAACCACACACCCGGTGTCTGGTGACAAGCAGAAATATGCCATTAACATTATTGACACCCCTGGTGCGATCCTCCTTGTCTTTCAAAGGTTTCCTCGTAGCTAATATCTTGGCAACAAGGGCACGTCGATTTCACTATCGAGGTTGAACGTGCATTGCGAGTACTAGATGGCGCGGTTCTTGTTCTATGTGCTGTTGCCGGCGTTCAGGTTTGTGATTGTCCACCAACCTTCTGCAAGCGTTTGAACATGCATTCCTCAGAGCCAAACTACGACAGTGGATCGCCAAATGCGCCGTTACAACGTTCCCCGGATATCATTCGTTAATAAGATGGATAGGTATGTCACCACCGTGCGCTTGTTCTGAGCTGTCTTCACCCGCAAAAATAGGCCTGGGGCCAATCCTTGGAGGATCGTCAACCAGATTCGCTCTAAACTTCGGATGCCTGCTGCCGCCGTACAAGTACCTATTGGCATGGAGGATGAATTCAAGGGTGTTGTCGATCTTGTGCATTGGCGTGCCATTTATAATCAGGGTTACAAGGGGTACATGTCCGATATTCTACCCATTCGCAACATTCGCTCATTTCGTCTCTGCTAGTAATGAGGTAGTGGTTTCCGAAGAAATCCCTGCCTCTGTTATCGATTTGGCCAAAGAAAAACGTCAGGAGCTTATCGAACAACTGGCCGAGGTCGACGAAGAAATGGGAGAGATCTTCCTGAACGACGAAGTACCAACTAATGAACAAATTGCTGCTGCTATCCGTCGTGCCACTATCGGTCTCAAATTCTCGCCCGTGTTCCTTGGTTCTGCGATCAAGAACACTGGTGTTCAGCCTCTTTTGGATGGTGTGTGCGCCTACCTCCCTAATCCTTCGGAAAGCGAGGTCTTGGCACATGATACCAACGCACCCCCTGGAGCACCTCAAGTTCAACTCGTTCCTGCTGCGAATGCCCCTCTTGTAGGACTGGCTTTCAAACTAGAGGAGGGACGCTTTGGTCAACTTACTTACATGAGGGTGTACCAAGGCACTCTGAAGAAGTCGATGCAGATTTACAACGCCCGTACCGGCAAAAGAGTCAAGGTTCCTCGCCTTGTTCGCATGCACAGTAATGAGATGGAGGTTTGGTGCCAGTCCCCTCGTGACGGGATCCTCGTCTCATCTCAAATTTTTAGGATATTGAATCAATTGGTCCGGGTGAAATCTGTGCTATCTTTGGCGTTGAATGCTCCTCCGGTGATACCTTCACTGATGGAACCACGAGCTTCTCCATGGTTCGTCACACCTTGCCTTGTCTCTGTGATTGGACTAAGCTTGAGACTCACAGTCATCTATGTTTGTTCCCGAGCCAGTCATCTCATTGGCCATCAAACCCAAGGGCCAGGAGACGCCCAACTTCTCACGTGCACTGAATCGCTTCCAGAAAGAGGATCCTACTTTCAGGGTTCACATCGATCACGAAAGCAAGGAGGTGAGGTAAACCTTATGTACTCATCTGCAGGGTCTGACTGTAATCGTAAGACCATCATTTCCGGAATGGGCGAATTGCACCTGGAAATCTACGTTGAACGCATGAAACGGGAATACAACACGGAGTGCACCACTGGCAAACCTCGGGTCGCCTTCCGCGAGACCATTACGCAACGTGCTAACTTTGATTACACGCACAAGAAGCAGACTGGTGGTGCTGGACAATATGCCAAGGTCATTGGATACATCGAGCCCATGGAGCCGGACCCAGAAACTGGCAAGGACACTGGCTTCGAGAGCGTTGTTATGGGTGGCAACATTCCTTCGAACTTCATCCCCGCAGTCGAAAAGGTGTGTTGCCTCTGATTCGTCAACTGCCAGTGTCTTAACTTTCTGAAACTGTCTAGGGATTCTATGAGGCCTTGGAGAAGGGAACGCTTTCTGGTAATCCAATTTCAGGCTGTCGCCTCGTCTTGCAGGACGGTGCTTTCCATGTGGTTGATTCATCCGAGCTGGCCTTCAGACTGGCAACAATTGGCGCCTTTAGAGAAGCCTTCAAACAGTCTAAACCCGTGATCCTCGAGCCCATCATGACTGTCGAGGTCGTGGCACCATCCGAATTCCAAAGTAAGCCAAGGGAATACGGCCTAGAGTATACCCTTCTCACGCGCTCCATGAATAGGCCAGGTTATTGGTGGATTGAACGCTCGACGTGGCACGATCATAGACAGCGAAGTTCGTGACGAGGAGTTTACCTGTGTAGCCGAGGTACCCCTCAATGATATGTTTGGCTATTCAAACCAACTCCGCGGCTCTACCCAAGGCAAGGGTAAGTGGCTTCGGCATCCCTCCAGTTGACGCTAGCTGATGGATCTTGTGTTCTTCAGGTGAATTCAGCATGGAGTACAAAGTGAGATATTTTGTAATACTGTTTGCGCCACGAAACTGACGTCTCCTTTCCGCGTAGACCCACCTGCCTGTGCTCCCTAACCTACAGAAAGAACTCGAAGAGGCTTACCGTAAGACCCTTCCTCAGGCCAAAAAGTAAACCTGGATTCATAGACGGTATTTACCCCTGCTCACCCACGTCACTAATTCTTATATATGATTCTGGGGGCTTATCTTATTATAGAGATTAGGTACACACTAATGTAATGACATGCAATGTGAAACGAAACGGGGCGAAGTGAGGAAGCGGAGACTATCTGCAACTTACGGACCATGATTCAAAGCCAGCATTCGTCCGTAGAGATCGCACACCGACAACCACTGAGCGCTTCGAAGACATCATGGATCTCGGGGCGCCGTTCTTTCTCATGATCCCAACATTGGGTCATGAGGCTCCAATGTCCGTCAGAAATCACGTTGGGGTATCTTTCTCGCACAGGACGTTCCTGTCTTATGCAGATGGTCTGGATATAGGGCCATAACAGGGTCTCCGGATGCTGGATTTGGTTGAACGGCATGGAGGAAAGGCGGTCGAAGGGGTGCGTCAAAATCTAACAGATACATGAACGAGATTGATACACCGTATCAGCAACGGTAAGGAGACGACAAACCTGCAACATGCAAAGACTAAAGCTGTAGACGTCCGACTTGAACGTAGGGCGACATGGTGCGTCTTCTCCACACATGAGTTCGGGGGCCACAAAGCGCGGTGCCAAATTGTTGTAAACGGCAGTCGTGAAACCCGAACAGTACTTTAACCTCGAGAGACCGAAATCGATTAGCTTGACGACGCCATCACGATCGACGCGTACGTTGTCCTGATGGAAATTTCAGTATCAGTATCGTTGATGGCTCAGTCTATTTTAGCGTCAACCACTGACTGGTCTGAGGTCGCCGTGTATAACGTATCTCTTGTGAAGGTAAGTCAGTCCCCGGGCGAGATCGGTGACCTATAATCCCATCATAAGGTTAGATGAACTTGGATGATTCCGATATACAGCGAGACGCACGCAAGCTTCACGGAGCTCCGGGTGTCTGGTAACGTATTCCAAGATGCTGTATCTCAGATAGAGGGAGACTAATCCAGGAATGCGAAGTTCTCTCTTGGGGTCGGAGTCTAAAGCATCCAAGGCCACGAGCTGTTCGACATTGGTTTCGGAAAAGTCGAGACCGCAAAACGCGGCCACGTTGCGATGATGAAGGTTACTCCACACGAGAACTTCGCGGAGTAGGCGCTGAATGACGGGGTTAGCGTTGCTCAGAAACGGCGTCCATCAACCACGGAGCAATACTTACTGTGACCATCTTCCGCGGACCCGTTATGGAATCTTTTGGAAGACGTGCAATTTTGATGACGACCTGGCCAGGTGATGATGAAGATCAATGAGAAGCATACTGGGAAGCGATGGCGGTTACGAACCTTTCTCTTCTGGCCTTGAATGATGGCTTCGCCCTGGAAAACCGAACCAAATGAACCTTCGCCGATTCGGTTTTCCTTTGGACTTCGTCCATTGTCGAGCAGGTCTATGGCCTAGATGGCAACTCGCCTAAATCAGCGGGTTTGGCGATGCTACTGTCGAAGTCTAAACGTACATAGTGCCTGTGTGCGTCTCGAACATTTAGGATGTCGCGAACGACTCTGGATAGGGTACCTGAAAATGTAGCAATAGTCGACATGTCGAGGTCGTTGAAGAGTTTGGAGTAGGAGTCCTGGCCCTAGTCCCCCTTTTATATCTTGCGACCGTCTAATACACGAGTCAATATCGAGATATATGTGAGATATATGTTTAAGCGGGACCAAACTTGCATCAACATGTGTGACGGGTGGCTTCAGTTATGATTTCTGTATTTGGATAATAAACGCTGAGGACCGGGGTGCGAAGTCAGGGTCCTGAGAAAGGCGCTGAACTATTAATTTCATCACAAGAATCAGTCGAACGCAACTGTTGCTTGATGGGGAGCGACGAGTGCACACCCCGGCAGGAATAAAGGAAGCTACAGAAGCCTGCTAACCTGAGGCTGAAAACTGGATAGAGCTGGGCGGTGAATGTTACATGTCAGCAAATATATCAAACCGTGTTGTGAGTAAAGATACGATGATTTGGTCGTGATTGAGTCGAGAAATGACATTGCGCTCACAATGACGAATCCACGTAGCAAAATTATCTTGGTGCATTAATGTCATAGTCTATACCAACACCGGCGTCCAGGCGTACCGAGGACAGTTTCTTATCTAGCAGCTGAGCATGTACAGGCTGATCGTAGTAATGGCTGTCAGGATATCCATTAAAGGCAGACTAGACGCCGCAGCATTATATCCTGAAGGCTGTGGCTGCGTAGGTTCATCCGCGTGTGTGGGTGCAACTTCTGCGTGACCACCTGAACTCACAGTCGTCATACCATTGATATCTGTATGTGAAGGAGCTATCAGCTCTGGGTCGCAGACGCCCCGTTATTACTTACATTGCTCAAACGTCGGCATTGTGATATTTGTTTCGGCATAGGGTTGTGTCTTGTTCAGGGCCACAGCGACAGGGACTATGTACTTGGGGGCGCTTGTGTCAAAAGAATGGTGTGATGGGCTGTGCTCGAGTACCTTAAACGCGCCTTTCAACCGATCGTAGTAGTCCATCGCCTCTTGCATCGTGAAGTTATTGAGTTCGTGGGCCAACAAGATAGCGCCATTCTTCGTTTCAAAACCACGTTCCCGAAGATAAGGCGTATGGATGGGGCGTATGGATGGTGCAGAACATACCGAAGAAAAGGATCCACTTGAGGCTTTATCGACTAGGTCTTGATAATTGGCGTCAATTTGTGATTTGGCGGTCGCCCCACCACCAAACTTCCAATCATTTGAGTCGAAATTCCATATTATCGTGCGAAGACCCATGCCATTGGCGATGGCACGAATGCGATCATCTACGTCTCCGTATGGCGGCTATGGAAAAGTATCAACTGGCTTTGACGCTTGCGCCAAGGAGTGGACTGTGCCTACCCGCCAACAGGTTGGTGTAACACCAGCCACGAGCTTGATGATTTGGATCTGGGCTTCTGATAAGCAGAGGTGCCTGGCTCGATGAATGAAAACTTGCGGCTTTGTGTCGGTTGCCATCAATGCTCCGTGGGCTTCATTAGATGGGACGTACTTACTATAGTAGAGCTCGGCGAATGCGTCCGGACTAGATAAGGATGTCACTAGCAGGGTCCGTGAACTTTGATTTTACGTTCCCGAAGTTCACTTACTTGCGCTGTGGGACCAGGTATCTTGGAGAGAAGTTGGGAAGTAAGCTAGTCTGATTATTGAAACAAACATCGACTACCTACGAACGCATATTTCATGACCTGGGTATTCCGTTAGATTATAGCTAATCTATTGGCGACAAGAGCCTACCGTCTGTAATAGCCCTTTGCGTTTCGAGTGGTAGATCCATGACGTTGCTACCAATGAAAAACATCGCTGGAAAGGGCTTAAGCATGTGGAGACGTCGCAGCTAGCATTTGGCGTACTAGCTTTCTGGTTTTTAGTCGCAAGATAGTCGTAGAAGGCATTGTGGGAACAGTTAGGACCATCATCGAAACCATATCCCAATGTGGAGGGCTGCAGGCGTTTGAACTGATGGCGCCGGCCAAAACACATCCGAGTTATCCTCACCTCAGGTACATCCGCGATGTCAGGTGGTAATCCTGCGAGCTTAGGCGTGACACACCCAGTTGCGGTCCACCAGCAGTCTCTGTCCTCTGCCCCGTAGTGAGGTTTCGTAGCTCCAGGAGCAGGCTATGTGTGATAAATCTTGATTTGAGTATGGTAGGGGATTGGAATTGCGTATGATACCTTTGGTGGAATGTTAGGAACGCTGGGCACGATACTTGTCCAGCGGTCTTGAGCTACAGTATCGCCTGGTAATATTTTTGCTGCTTTCCAGCTTTCCGGAAAAGAAGTGCGATGTGCGGAGAGCGGCGGATAGCTGTATGGCGAGCACTCGACCTTAGGATCTACGAATCGGTTCATCAGTGCGTGAGGTATTACGTGTGTAATTATAAACATTCATCAAGTGACCTTGAATTGCAGCCTCCCCAGCTTCTGTTGTCCTATCTTGAGCCCGACAACCCGATAACCCCAACATTAATATAATAGTGAAAGTGCTCGTGAGTGCTTTCATCGCTGAAAGAAATCCAATGAGACGATAAAAAGTGGTGTGTGCCGGTGTAACCCGGCAAAAGCGTTCAGCGATTATAAACGACAACTCCCTCGTCAAATTAAGCCCCCGAGACGCTTCATAATGCTGAGGGGTAAGACCAGAAGGAATCAATGCTAACTAAGCAGTCAAGAACGTTTGGCAGCGTTCTGGTTGCCCCTCGTTGCATACTTTCGAAGAATGGCATCGTTAGAACGATAAGCCCATCATTTTCCCTTATGATATGAATTCGCCTCCTGTAGAAAATAGCTACTCCTTTAGGTTCAACGCGCGAATCTTGGTATATGCACATGCCCATTGCCGGCCCCACGCCAACTAAAATGGTTATATGGGCCTTCATGACAGGCTATGACTCCCTCGGTTTATGGATGTGGTTGGGTTAATCTTTCGCGTATGAGTCCTAGAGTCCATAGAAAGGACAGAGGTGCTTAGGAGATCCGCTGGCAGACACAAAGGGGAGAGAAGAAAGGGCCAATCCCTGCTTAAAGGTTAAAAAAAGCAGTTACGTAATGCACGATACTTAACTCATCAGAAAACGCTGCCAAACTTCCGAAGCGCGCGAAGAGAAGCCGGAAGTACGTTGGGAGCTTTTTAGGGGGTGCGTTGTGCCACCGTCCAGCATTAGGAGGAACCGAATATTATCAAGACACGCTAGCATGGTGCCAGAGTTGACGACGCGGTAGTGCAGTACCGGTTTCGGGTTGCTACATGTTCGTTATGTTTGGTGCAGGAGTCTCCTGATTATCAGACGGCGTTCGGTTTAAAAAACTCTGAGCGAAGTGGCGGGGAAATATGCTTGCGGTTCATTGTCCCACCTGGCAAGCCCCCTGAGAAATAGTGGTGGTAGACCGCGAGCACTTTTGACCAGAGCATTTGCGTCACCACTATTACAGCATTGAGCGTATCTTCGCCATCCATTTCGTCTAGAACCACTGATCGAACCGCTCCTCCTGATATACCCTTTCTCCTTGAGCTGAATCGACCGTAAAGAAGCGTTAATAATACACTCTGTAATGTTGAATTCCCAATACCAGAACCTCGATTTGGAACCGTGGCCAACGAGATACAATTCCGATTCAATTTGACTTGGAGGCCACTTTCGAAAGAGAGGCCAGAGCCAGGAAACCCAAGTTGGAAAACGTGATCATAAGACCTTTGCCCGCTGTTGCCGCTCAAGCATCTTCAAGAATCGTGGTCAGCGGTTCCACGGGGCACTGAGGAGACATGGTCCAACCTTCTTGAATGTATCGATATTAAACTTTGGAAATCCTTCCGGACGGAGCCGAAAGAGCGCAGTCCCGTGGACTGCCTTCAGACGGCCATTTAAGTCCCAAAGCTAGGAATCACAGTGTCCTGGGCGTAAGGTCGTCCAGTACATAGTCTTGCGGCAATTAGCGTGACCACGTTGTATAATTCCATGTCCAAACGAGGTTTGGTCTGCAACTCGGAAGCATACGCGTGCGGTTGAACAATGAACCTCCGCTTCGATGATAGAATTGGCCAATTCTGTGGTATGAGGACAGGAAAGAGAGTACGCAAGAGCCAGGTATTTGAGTTGCAGGCATTAATGCTAGCGGCATACGGGTAAGAAAACAAGGTTGAGGTAGAACCCGGGGACTCACTCGAACCCACAAGACTGAAGCTTTTCTCAGAGGCGAGTCGGAATTCGTGGCAGTGCTCGAACAGAATTCGATATATGTCGAAATGTTGAGACCCAAAGATGCCCGAACGGGTACGGTCGGTCAGAAAATCATGGAATGACCTACGATAGAAAGACGTGTTTCCCCTGAGTTGCGAGCGGATTGAGCACCAGAGTCTCCGAATAACGCCAGGTTCGATGTTAGTCTGTTGGTAGTATGCAATATTGATATCGACGCCGCGATCGAAGTTGGGTGTTTCGTCCTGGTACGAAACTTGGAGTACAGTGCTCAACTGATTACACATTATTTGGAACCCTGGCCTGGACAGTCTCAACATATTTGCCATCGTTGTAACACTCAGAGGCGGATCGAGAAGACATAGTACAGAGAGTAAGAGACGGATGGATGCAAGCGTTTAGGGAGGAATGCATTCCATGATCAACGCGTGAGATAAAATGCATCCATTTCTGCAAGGGGTAATTTTGAGGCGTGAGGAGAGGTAGTGTGATCAGGTCTAACGGCGAGAACCGCGCGCAACAAACTTTGGGGTGTAAGCGGGCGTGGTTGTGCGACGAACCTGAGGATGCGTATAGGATATATAAACAATCCACTCGCACCATTCACGAGAATCATTATATCGTTATCAGAGGGCCATGGGGATTCCATATGGATATTATGACGTCGGAGGATATCTTTGAAACCAGCACGGAGGTAGATCCCGATATCGTTATCCGCCTCACGGGAAACGGGGAACTCCATCGTGTAGCAGAGGGGAGAAATGTCCAGTTTGGTGAACTTAGCTTTGGCGTGGGGTTCTAGGCGACTGAAGAATGTCCAGCAGAGCGGCATGGTACCCTCACGAGTCGCCTTAGCCACGATTTCAATAATTGCACACTGTGCGTCTTCCCACTCACACTCGTCCAATCCATCAACAAATGTAGGGACCCTCTGCCCGGTACTCTTTCCGGCCCTCTCCAGCTCTTGCGGGGGCTCGACAACCAGCTCGTTGAACTGAGTTGCCAACGCTTTGTCGACCAGAGCTTTGTCACGGCGAACCTTCTTAACGAGATTGCGGTAATCAGGAAACCCAACAGAGAGCCGGTATGCGATAGTGGTGAAGAAGTGAGTAGGGTTGTTTCGCCCATTGACCGAAAAGAAGAAAGCTGCCCCGAGCTTTTCTCGAGCCTTGATTTCCTCTATGCAAGTCTGGCTACAGCGGATTCACCAACTCCAGCCGGCCTTTCAATCCAGAGGATAGGCAAAGGAGTGTCGTCAACGGCGGGGATCGCCCAATGTATGATATCTTCTATGTATTGTTGCCGGGCTCCGGGGAAATACCTAGGCTGCTCGCGAGCTGAGGAATCATGTGCCGCTTCAGGAACAGACGCCTCAAGCAGAATATCGATGCCTGGGGAGAAGTGCTAACATGAGTCGAATTATTCCCTTGTATTGGAGAGCTTACTCGTCGCCCCATTCGAAACATTAGTGATTTGGCAGTGCGAAATTTGGGTATTACTGCCAATTACTATGTTCTGTACGTTGGGAAAGACTGGCATTGATTGCAAGGTGAAGAATTGAAAGCGAGGCAGGAAATGGGTTGTTGTGAACTTCGAGTTAATAAGCGTTGAAGGATGTTCAGGGCTTTCGCCTAGTCCTTAAGTATTGATAGATATAAGTGGCATCTCTGGGGAGGGATGAGATTATTGAATCCTTGTTATTGGTTCCGGCATGCAGATGGCGGTGTTGACTATGGGTATGCGCTACATTACTGTGGGGTACAACAATGGAAGCGAAGAGTTGAAAGTGGGACAGAAGGAGGTGGGTGCTGTGGGCTTCGAGTTAAGCGTTGGAGGATATCCCAAGGCCTTCACCTGCCAGCCCTTTAGGTGTTGATGTGTTGATGAATATATGTGGGAGTTCTGCGGAGGGACGAGGCCATATGAATCCCCGTTGCTGGTTCCTGCGCGGGGATGGCCGTGCTGACTATGGAGATGTAGACTGTGGGGCACGGCAATGTGGAGTACGGGGAAATTTGTGTATAGGGATGCGGAGGGAGAGGACGCAAAGTGACGAACACGAGATACGTTGGGTATTGGAGACCTTTCGTGAATTGGGCGCTAGCGCCTACGGCCTATTGCGATCAGCCCCTTTTAATTTCAAATCCTCCTATTTCAACTCCAGTAGGAAGTTGATTCCACGATATTTACCATCGAGCTCCGAACACGATCACCTGAGTAAAATCATCGCCTGTAGTGACGCGTCGCAGTACAAGTTTTCCCATTTGGTGACACTCGTGAAATGATAGGTTGAGTCTCGCTTGTCCCAGCCCCATTCATTTGGAGGACTGACGAAGTCAACATACATCCTAGCAGTAAGCCCATAAACTTCCAAGTCAGTTTCCAACAACCCACCTCACCGCACCCGAGCAAGCGAAGTACATTTTGGCTAGTACCAAACACTTTGGGATATCCTATCAGATCACCCAGCAACCCCTAAATTTCAACATTCTTAGGGTAGAAAGAACAAGAATCGGATAGATAGGCCAAACCGATGCGGAAACATATAATGAGGATCGTCACGGTATACGAGAGACAAGGAGGGAAAAGATTCGATCAAGGAGCGAGGTGAGAAGACTAACAAACCACAAACCGAAGTTAAAAGACTACACACATACCTAAGTCAAAAACAGGAACTTCATATAAAGATAGAAAGAAAGGAGGGAGGTGAGAGCGTGAAGGAAAGGAGCGTTCATTCATTCAAGTCAAATCAAAGAAACTCGGTATCGTAAGACTAAAGAAGAAAAAGGAGGATGGAAACGTAAAAACGGAATTGAATCATTGTATAGCTGCGTCGGCACCGGCACCACCACCACGAAACTAGCATCCAGTCACAGGAGAGCGGGACTAGATATCAAAAAACGGTTTATCATCACTTTGCTGCTGCTGTTGTTTCGCAAACGGATTATGCGAACTTGCAGCACCCGTCCGCTGCGCAAGTATCTGTCGTCCAGCATCTGTCTGTCCATACCTGAAACACGGCCATTTCAGTTCAAACCACCCACAACCAAACCAAAAAAGAACAAATCAAACACGCACCTCAAAGCACCAACATTCCCGAACGTATCCTGTCCATCATCCCTATTCGCAAACAGACTAGCCAAATGCGCTTCATTCGCACCCAACTCTTTCTTCGTCTTGACATTAATCGGTCTATTCGCCGTACCTGCACCTACACCACCGCCTCCAGCCGGTTGCGGGCTAACGGAGGGTGAAGGATTAGTGAGCGCAGAGAGGTTCGTGGGGGAGTGCGAGTCGTATGTTCCGCCGAGGTTGAAGGAGGGTTGTGGTGGTTTGGGCTGTGGGGAGGGAGAGCCGAAGGAAGGGGAGGTGGATGGTGCGAAGGGGTTGTTTGAGCTGTGGTGGGGATTGGTATGTGAGTTGTCATTGGGCATCGACGAGTTGATAAAGAGGGTGCGTACCCGAAACCAGTAGGTTGAGGGGCGAGTTGTTGCGCAAAGAGGTTCTGTTGCTGCTGCTGCTGCTGTTGCATTTGAAGCATTTGTTGTTGCCGGAGCCACTCCTCTTGTTGTTGCTGCTGTTGTTGAGCGAGTTGTTGTTGCTGCAAGAATGCTTGTTGCTGGCGTAGGTATTCGGCCTTGGAAGTATTCGGGTTAGTGGTTATGACGATCTCCGATATGGCTAGGGGTTCGACTCACTTGGGCAGCTTCCTGTTCCATCTGTTGTTGATAGGGATTAAATGACGTGAATTGGGGTTGGATCGATGTGAATTGTTGTTGGACGGCAGTGTATTGAGGCTGAAGGCCGACGGCGTAGGGTGTAGGGTCAAGGAGGGGGAAGGGGTTGTTGCTATTATTGGTGGGAGTAGGACTAGGCAAAATATGGTCAGACATCCGAACAGGGACAATTCCACGATTACTCACAGCTGTTGGTGGTCATCAAACAAAGCAGAAGCATTCGAGTCCTCGACCGCATGCTTCCTCTTTTCTTCCTCCTCCTTGCTGAGCTGGATGGCCTGTTGAAGCTCCCGTTCCTCCGCAGCCTGCTGTTCGAGTGCCAGCGTCTTCTTACTCTCCTCGATGGCGCGTCTCAGATCATCCTCATCCTTGTTTCTTCTCCTTCCACCAGAGGTGCCCGGACCATTGTGCCTCCTACTCCGATTTTCGTCCTCGAGTCCACCAAATTCATCACCCTCCCCTGCGCCGGCCCCGCGGATCATACGATCGCGCATTGACGCACGGGCACGACGTTCCTCACGTAGTCGGGCCTCGTCCATGAGTAAGTTGGTGATGTCTTTGGCTTTTTGTCGAACATTCGCGCCTTGGTCTTTGCCATCCTCGTCTATGTATTGGAACTCTTTGAGGGTCTTGATGATGTAGATATTATCGCGGAAGTAGATGACGACGTTTTCGGAGCCCTGGTGCAGACAGTAGTCCAGGACAGTGAGACTCTATTCGCAGAGCAAGACCGGGAGTCTCAGTATATCGTTGAAATGTCAGATTGTGGATATGAGTTGGAGTCACCTTGAAGACGTGCCGCCAATTCTTGCCCTTGTCGTTGAGCCGCTTATCGAGCATTTCCATGATCTCGATAAAGTCGTTTCTGCGTCAGAGAAGGATGATTAAGAGGACACGCGATGAGGGTCTGAAGTGGCCGAGGGACGGTAACAGCTACGTACTGATTGTATGTCAACTGCGCAATTTCGTTCATCTGTGTGCCCGAGGGTCCCCAAGGATCGTTTGACGTGGCATCGCGGACCTTTGCCTGGGTGTCCGAGTAGCCCTTTGTGTAGTTCTTGGTTATCCTGAGGGCGGCCTTGCCAAAGTGCTGCATCGTCGTCGTCGTTGCGGTCGTTCTCTGGCGAGATGCCAGGGACGCTGTGAGTCGGTGATGTGTGGCTGGGCACGTCGACGTAATATATTATTTATTTATTTCTACCGCGGTTAGCAGGCTGCGCGTTCGACCCCGCGTTGGCGAATGCATTCGCATATCAGAGTCACGTGATCCTGCACTGGACATCTTGCAGATTCTAGTTTTTCTGGTTTTTCTGCTTGAATGTTCTGGCTGGATGTGAGTCAAAATGAAGTTTACGAGTGAGGCTTGCTAAAAGATGTCAATGGGGACGGTACGCAGACGGTGAGCGGAGCAGATGGCAGAGACCGAGCATGAGGACACTGGGTGCAGACTGTGACGCTTTCTTCTCTCCACGCACACCCACCGCCAATGGCAGCGCTTAAGCATTCCGTCAAGCGTCGCAAGCTCTCTCCCAGCCAGCTCTCTCCCGACACTACGCCACACACCACCCCAAAAATTATCACCGCATCCAACCTACAGAAGCATAACGTCCAGAATCCCACCTGCGTCTCCTGTCACCGCTCTCTCAACGCGACACAGGGCTACCTAATACTCTGCAGCCGGTGCACATCTCCGCTCAATCGTTCCATTCTCACTTTTAATTGACACGCCAATTATTTTCCAGCTGTTCGACGCCAACCTGTGTGGTCTGTTCTCGGACATGCAACGCCTCCGTCCCCTCGACTCCTCCCACACCGCTCCTCGTGTGGTCATCAACCTCGCCCTCTCCAACGCTTCCCTCTCCACGCCGAGTGGCTCTCGCGCTCACCTCCGCCAACACCAATCTCGGCGGAACAGCCTCCGCTGCCCACCATTCCGTGACTGCGGGTGGCGCAAGCCCGAGCCCGAGTTTGGTTGGGAAGCGCCGGAAATTCACAGCTGACGATCTTGACAACGAAAGACCGAAAGCTCAAGAGAATAACAACAGCTACAATCTGAATCTGGTTACTCAGACCAATCATGGGATTGGTGTCCATGGGAATGGAAATAGCAATGGAATTGGGAATGTTCGCGTGGTACGGGACGGAGATGAAGATCAGGTGTTGCCTGGTTGTGGGAGAGTCATCTGCCGGAATTGCTGTTTCGAGAATTCTCAGAAGTACGTCTCTTTGTCGTCTCTCCCCTAATCTCCGTCTTTTCGTACTCACGATTGTTCGCTTGCGTTGGCGCTCCGCGCCTCTTCTCTGACTTTTCTAGTAACACCATTACTTGTTATGACTGTTACGGACAATGAACGGACACCGACCCATCACTTCCGTGTGCTTCTCTGCGCTCAACATTCCTCCATTGTAGATCGTCCACTCTTCTCTTCGCATCTGATTCCATCTATAAACCATATCTGTATCAATACTGTTTCTCACCAACTTCTTGAAGTCGTATATGCTTTCTACATATTATAATCTACCACTACTAGGTAACACATTACACTTTCCCATCGTTTCAATTATAGTTCAGAAGTAACTTGTCAACACCGTGCAGTACGGGGTTGATCTGATATTCTGATTTACTATGCATGCCACCCAGGGTCGATAATCAACATATCAATTAGGTGCTGCGTACGCACGACGCGCCTCCCTCGCACCCATAACTGCCCCGCCACCCATCATGCATCATATATCACGCACGAAAGACGCCACGAGAACTCCGGAG
Organism: Podaxis sp. C-F-101400; assembly: GCA_018524895.1. Taxonomy (NCBI): domain Eukaryota; kingdom Fungi; phylum Basidiomycota; class Agaricomycetes; order Agaricales; family Agaricaceae; genus Podaxis; species Podaxis sp. C-F-101400. Next base: position 39,841 of record JAEUWR010000168.1, read on the forward strand.
ATATCATTCAAGAAAGTTCGGGCGTGATTATGAACTGATATGACAAATGTCTCTCAGCGGGGGAAAACGGCGTGATAGAGCGTTTTCAATTCTTAGAAATCTTGGACTGTCAAACATGTGTCGCATCATACATCGATATCATCTTGTCGTAAAGCGCAACATCTCACGAATTAATGAAACTCGGAAGAAGACAATGTGCGACGTTCGTCCTAGCGGTATGATACACTACGTTACATTGTACAACATGGTATATAATCGTGTATCGAAAGAAATTGTTAGATCGCCATGCATACACGTGAGAGCAAATGTCTATGAGCCTATGCTTGTCCATCTAAATAATTTATCATCCAAATGGAAGCAACGAATGAAAAGCAAGACGAATATTCGACAACAGCATCATGCATACACATATGCGGTTCATGAGTTGGCTTTATGAAATCGGACCCATAACCCACCCTGTACCCAAAACCACACCCAATCAACAAAAAAACTCATTCAAAATCTCAAAGAAACCCTCACCTTAACAAACAAAGTTAACGCAGCCGCAGGCCAAATCTTCTCAGTCCTCTGCCTGCCCTTCCTCTCCTTCCACTCCTCAGGAGGCAACGACCCCTCCGGCTGACACTCCAACGCCAACTCAAACCGATCAAACTGCTGCAACAACCTCACCAAAAAATACGTCATCTCATTATACGCATAATTCTTCCCAATGCACTACACACACGCACATACACCACCCATTAGTCCCCGAATGAACAAAGCAGAAGAAGACACGCACAATTCTCGGTCCATGGCTAAACGGCATGAACATCCCTATATTCGAATTGCACTTTGCTTGCGTCTCGGAATTGAGCCATCGCTCTGGTTTGAACTCGTCTGCGTCCGGACCCCAGAGAGCAGGGTTTCGTTGGGTCAAGAGCGGGAGGTACGTCACAACTGTGTTGGCTGGCACGAATAGCGGTTGGAGTTGAGCATTTTCTTGTGCATAGGATGGGTCTGATGGGGGTAGGAGGCATGGTGAGGACCGGGTTTCGCGGAGGTTCAGAGGGACTGGCGGAAAGAGCCGCATGGTTTCGTTTATTACTGCTCGGACTATAAAATGCATGTGAGTTAGATGAATGGGTGTTATGGTAGGACCGATGGAGTTGGACTTACTGTAGCGCAGTTGGTGGATCTGGTCAAAGGTCGGCTTTGCGTGCGGTCCGCAATGTTGAAGCACCTCTGCACGCATCTTTTGTGTGATCTCGGGATGGATGGACATAAAGTACGTGGTGTACGTTATCACGCATGCAGTCTATTCAAATAATGGGCGTTCCGTGGCATCAGCTAATTTGAACTTTGTCTGATGAATGAGTGAAAGGCGATTTCAACGTACCGTATCTCGTGAAGCAAGTAACATGCTCAACAGTTGATCGCGAATAAGCACTGGGTCTTCAAACCGAAGATCATCAGCAAACAGCGAAGCGAATAGTACCAAAAAAATATCACTTACTCTCCGTAGAGTCCGCTAAATGTTGCAAAAAGGTCTTTTCCGTCACCGGACTCTGAACGGTAGACAAACTCTTCTTCTCCTCCAAGGCCCTCTTCACGAGCGGATCCAACCACTCCCTAATCACTTCTGCATGTTTCTGATTCCGATCTCTAAACATTTCCAATAGCGGCCACAAATACCCTATTCGCCCACGTTTGGTGATATTAATCTGTGCTTCATCAAACGCATTCGCAAATGCACCCCATGTGTCTTCCGTTGCTGAACCCTTGGGTCCCATGGGCGTTTTACCCGGGAGCGGGAGGGACGCTGATAGTGTATCAAGGTTACACCCAAAGAGGAATTCCGAGGCTGCGTCGAGCGCGAAACGCGAGTACAAATCTTGAGCTTCACAGGGTTCGTTCTTGGATGCGCATCTTGACAGGTGTGCGAGAGTTTTCGATGTATATGTTTCGAAGATTTCGAAGTCGACGAAGCGTTCTCGGGCGAAGAATGGTCGTGCGATGTTGCGGTGCTGTAGGTGTAGGTAATTTTGATTATGAGTATGAGAAGGTTTGTGGTTTTGGGAATAGGATTGCGGCTAACCATTTTCCAGATCTGAAGTTGGGTGGCGTGGGGGTGGTTAGTGTGTTGTAGGAGGCTGTACATGATTGAATTGGGGTTGCTCACATCATCGTCGCGATTGAAGATTCCTTCACCTAGAAGGGTTTCCCTATTGATAGAATAATGCATCTGTCAGCGGTTGCGTCACAAGATCCAGAGAGCTGTGCTGAAACACGTACATTCTTTCTTTTTGTGCGCGGCCTCTCCAGAAATTCTTAAATCCGGTCGAGAGGATAAATTTGGTGTGCTCCTGGTCCATGGATATTATCTAGGTGATGCGGGGAGGAACAGAATCAGCCACAGGGTTCCACGGTGTGGCGATAAGGCAGGTATGACATGAGAAGCAACTGCATCGCCGAGCGCTGCCTGGTGTGATCCACACCCAAAGCGGCCATACCGACGGCGATAACGCTATCTTCCGTGTTGTTGTTTCGTACTTACATTATCAGCCCACAGAATACGGAGGTTGAGAGTAGTGCACTGGTACTCTTCGAAGAGCTGGCGATATACATCTAGCACATAACTTGTCTTGAAGGCGCGCATCATTTTAAATAAAACGTCGATGTTGCCGGGCCATTTCCCGACGACGCAGGGCACGGGCCGTGCACCTAGTTGTTCCGCAATCTGGCGTTGTCTATATGACGAATAGGCGCCTTTCGATATTGCCCAACAGAGGGTGAATAGGGAATAGACAGGTATTGACCAGAGTCCAAGGTGGATGGTGTAGACTCGCAGCAAGACGTTTAGCAATGCAGAAGGAACCACCAACGCAAAGAAGAGATCAAGGATGAGCCTAGCACGAAAGTTGGCCGGATGCATGTCTAGTATCGACATGAGCGGCAGGAGCAGGGGTACAGAAACAGACGAGACTTAGGTGATTGAATGGAGGTGGGATTTTTAAGGGGGCCACACGCAAGAGCTATAGGCCGAGGGATAATGGACGGTTGCAACGGAAAGACCTGACAAGCGGTTGTACGTTCGGAGCATGATGTTCCTTGTAGAATGAATGCTACCGTTGTATCACTCTCGTTGGCCCATCACCAACCATCGTCTCATCACTCACCCAAAAGCCAGATCGCCCTGCTGGCGGTCACATGCCAAACACGTACACACAAGTCGGGCCTTGCTTACATCCGAGATCCTCTCTCACTTTTTCGCCGTTGGCCTCCAACCCCATCAGCCCGCGGTTCCCTTTTTGCACCATCCTCCCCTCCGGCCGGCCTGGCTTGTACACGCACATGAAACGGCGTTCCGCATGCTCCAGCCTCTCCAAGCGTGCTGGAGGACATTTGCGACCGACTTCAGCCCCTTAGACTTTGTCGGCTGACAAAATAGCTTTGGACCAGGGAAAATTAAGCAACTGTGGGTTACGCGCCCGGTGGCTTTTTTGGACATATCGCCGGCGGGTCGCCTCACGGAACTTGTCGAGGATAAACATGTACACCTGACCAGGCGCGCGCATGTTAAGAAGACTGAAGATTCGTTTACTATTGACCACCGATCTTCTTTTTGTGATGTCACCGTTACAGAACTCTTCTTTAGTAGATTTCCTGGCATCTCCCCATCTTGTGGGTAACCTCCCAGTCCGGATGGTGCAAGGCTGCAGGACTCGTGGTGATTGTGGACGTCTTTTGGATGATTATCAGGAGATACCTGAGGTGAGTCCTTTATCATTCTTCTCAGCGCATGCTACATTACTTGTTCAGCGCACCTGAGACTTCCCTGCGTCCTGTTTTTGCGCTGCACCCATTCGCTTTGTCAAAAGCTATTTCTTGATCACTGCTCACGGAGTCGCTCCAGGATTGCCATGCGATCTTCACAACCCATGATCAGTTGCCCTCTTAGAATGTTGGTCAGACCCGGGAACCAAACTCCCACTCGCCAACTTCCTCCCTCCCAATGGCCCTGCTTCTTATTCGTGGATGGTGCTTACATGAGAAGAAGTTCTTGCATATCCAGTTCGAGATAAGATCGGGCTCTCGTGCCTAAGATCGAATACTGGCTGATATGGTCGTTGTGCATCTCGACCCTCTTGGCTGCATAGCAATACTCTCAATTCCTGCTGGCAATGGCATATGCGTGGATCACGGGCTCACTTTATTGGCGCTTGATGAATTTTCCCGCGTGGCCCGTTGCTCCAATGGATCACCAATCTATAAATACCCCACGACAGATTATCCTGGTAGGTGACTTCGTACCTCAACATCCTCCGGGTTGGTTCTTTCGAGAGAGGATGTATTTGGTATTTATCAAATGCCCTGTGAACAGCTGTGAACGTACGGTGATATCTCCTCCGGTTTTAGCATCTGGGGGTAAGTCCCTATAGTTTCAGGAACGTGTTTACTCTTTACATTCAGGATGGACCCATGTCCTGGAAATCCAACTACTCTGCGGTTTTAGTGTCTTGGTACTTGCGGAGCGTCGCCCGGATTCGGGTGTCATGTCTATCAGTCCTTGAAAACTCATCGTGAGCCCCATGTATGCCAATAGCCATCCAGCTCAAGGCTGAGGTGGCACCGCATTACGCATTGTCATCTCCGTCGACCACTTGACTGACCAGGGAGCTACAAAAATGGAGCCTGAACATGGAACCTGATTATCTGTCAGCGCTCGGGCCCCGGCGATCGATCCTGACTTTGGACCACACAGACTGTCTACACAATTCCGCAGCTACGACCTGCTCGGATTTTAACGTTCTGCCTAAATTTCAGCGTCACGTCGGCCCGCCTCTCCGAGCGCCTGAGCTCCACGCCACTACGGGTTTGACTAGAATGAACGAGATGGCTGGATCTAGCGTCTTTCATAACTCATATCATTAATCTGGCCCCGGTTATCTTACAACCTTTCTAGTCTTTGATTCCTTACTAAAGCGAATTTTGCCTAATCAATATCCTTTCTGGTGAGGAACCCCGGACTTAATAGGACTATTCTTCTGCCAAGATACGGCAAAGCGCACGTAGATGGCAACCAATTCGTCAGGCTTAATCCATCTCCCAGCACTCTGAAAACGGGGGGTGCTTAATGGACATGGGTGACGTCTAACGCCGCCTAACACTTTTACCTTGTGGACTCGTCGAAGCGCATCGAGGGCGATTTGGAAATATGTATCGTCAAATGGATGCCTCTGGGAAAGGGAAGGCTCAACCGTGCCATAATCGACGCGGATGTTGTTAAGCACCGATGTTGTGCTGGGCGTGTCTTGACCCATTTGGAAAAGTGGATTAAGACGCGTCCGTGTCCGCGTTAATGACGAGATGTTGGTATGTAACTCGGTTAAATACACCGTATCTCGTGGTTTCGACGTGTTGAAACTTGTGGATTTGGGCGCGGTTCAGCGACTTGATCGTATCCTTCAGGACAGCCAGAAGAGGCAGCCAAGCCTCGGGTCTCACGGAGTTCATCATCTGAGTAAGACTCCTTGGTCTTCAAACATATATAGTCAGAGAAAGGACCCGGATGAACTCTTAGACTCGGCTCCTAGTCCAGGGAGTTATGTCCGTGCTCTTCCAAAATGAGTGTTCCCATATAGCACGGAGTGTAGCTCTTCATCCATGACTACGGGTAACACTCCAGATCCGACTTATGGAATGAGCGGACAACTGGAAGACTACCGGGACTATCGCACAAACTGGTGCCCCCCTCAGCCAGACACAGCCGCCTAATTTAACAAGGCAATTTATGGCATCCGCCCCCAAGTTCTTTCGTCCTCTACCCGCTCGCCCTGGGATCTCCGACGAGACCGAATCGGAATCCAGTCAAGTGGGATCGCAACCGCGCATTCAGTCGTTTTCGTTTTGAAGGGTGTTTGGGTACCTTGCGGCATGTATTGTTGACTGCGGTGGCGTCTGGGTTCCATGAATTCATAACTTCTTGCGATGGGATTTTACCCCCGTTCATCTTGAGAGCACATATTTCGTCAGGTGAGCTTTTTGTCGTAGAAATGGACACATCACGGACATCCTCCATTTGATATATGCATTCATTCACTGGCTGTTCTTTTCATTTCCTTCTTTATAATGTTCACTCCTTACATCATAAGCATATTGTAGCTCTATTGCTTAGGCGTGACGGGCAAGGCAGGAATAATAATAATAAATATGTGGTGAACGACAACAGGAATGGTTGATCGGAGGTCAGGGAGCCTCCAAAAACCAGGGTTGTGAGGCGAAAGGGGGAACGCAGACGAGTCACTCGCTGCACATCTCGTCCTTGCCTCACCATGTCGTCGTTCTTTTGGGTGTGGGTGGGTGGGAAAAATCTGTGAGTGACGATGTTGTAGTGGAGAGGTTTGGCGCGAGGCAGGGATCGTGCTGGTGGGCGTCGAACTTCGAACATTGGATTGCCTGAACGGTGTTATGCCCGTGATTCGTCACGCCGCACAAGAATTTGCACTTGTTTCCTTTCGTCCTCAGGTGCGGTACTCATAACGCAGTCAACCTGCGCACCTCACGCAAACGCCGAGGTGAACAACATATACCTTTCAATCACTGGTAACTACGGCTGCATGAAAGCTCTTTGACTTTCTGCGTGATTCTTTGAACTGTGCTTGCGAACTGGATGAACAAAATGGGATGATGAGATAAAGGGCCCAACCAAAGGCCTCGGGATGGTGTCACGATGCTGACGCCGTCAGGGGACACTGCCTCCAGCTGTTTAGTCCTCACTCTGGTTCCTGTCCTCCCCGCTTTCATGCCTTTGTTCCATGGCAGCAAGAATTTCATAGCCAATGGCACATTCATCGATGGGTCCTTTAATCATCAACGGTGACCCCGGGAACAGCAGTAAGTATAATTTTCGCAATCCGACAAATCCGGTTCTGAGCCCTCGAAATGTCCAGAGAAAGGTGATGGGATTGATGCGTTGAGGAAGGCTTCCCTCCAGAAGCAATTTACGATTCCTCTGCACGCGATCCCCTGCGATGCTTTCCGGGTACCCGTGAAGATTATATTCGCGATATCACTGGCTGGGGCTCGGGTAGCTGGAAGGAACGTCAGGCTCGTGTCTTGTGGCTGCATGGACCTGCCGGAGCTGGCAAGTCTGCACTTGCACAGACCTGTGTGGAACGCACGGAGAACAGGCTGGATACAGCATTTTTCTTCTCCCGACCCCACTAATGGAACAAACCTACGAAATTCTTTCCAACGATTGTTTATCAACTTTCCATGAAATATCCGGCCTATGGTGACCTCGTTGACACAAAGGTCCTGCGCGATCCCCTTGTACTGGAGAAATCAATTGAAGTACAGTTTCGAGAGCTCCTTGTGAGACCACTCCAGGAGTTGAGCACTCAGGGTCGTGGGATCAGCAATGACACTGTCATCGTCATCGACGGTCTTGACGAGTGTGATGGTGAAGATGCCCAACGCGTCATTGTCGAGGTCATCACTACTTCTGCTCATCAGCAGACGACCCCCTTCCTATGGGCATCATTCAGTCGCCCAGAGCCCCACATCACAGCAGCATTCGGGTCGGAGCAAGCCAGCAGGGTGTGCTGGCAACCGACCCTTCCGGTACGCCCTGATGCCGACCAGGATATAGAAGTGTACCTTCGTGGTGGCTTCAGGATGATCAGGGAGAAGTACAAGCTTCCCACCACAATTGCCTGGCCATCGGAAGAGGTCATCCATCGGCTTGTCAACAAATCGGGAGGGTTCTTTATCTACTGTGCCAGCGTTATCAGGTATATTGCTGGCAGTTAGGTACACTTGGACCTGAGGCAAAGCTACAGTTGATACTGGCACTAGGGAAGCCCGAGGAAGGTAAGATTTTGGGCAGGACACCTCTGTTGAACTTGGATCAATTTTATATGCTCATAATGCAACAAATCCCAAAGGATGTCCTTCCCTACACGTTACTGCTGCTCTTCACTCAGACTCAGTGTCATTCCAGTCGAAGATCATCTCCTCATCAATTGTTCAATCCTCGGGTTCTCACTAACAACATTCTATGCTGCCATCAGCAATCTCCATTCTGTTCTGGAGGTCCAGTTGTCGGATGGGTTGCCTGTCGGATTGTCGTTCTATCATGCGTCGTTTTCCGACTTCCTACAGGATGTTGAAAGGTCGACTGCTGAATTCTGTGTCGAGACAGAGGATATCTATAACCGGTTTTCTTCCCCCTGTGTTGATGCCCTCCGCCGTTTGTCAGACACCGATAATGGTGAGACTCTGGGCTCTACTGGAGTCAATGAAGGATAACTGACCTACATTTCTTGGTAGATGATCCGGCAAACATCCTAGCATGGCCTGGTTCGAAAATTTCAAACAAGTTAACAAGCAAACACGCCCATGGAGTAGCAACTGGACATCTGTTTTGGTCATCGGAATCACCACTGGTACACCCAAACGCAGACGTACTGCAACGGCTCTCGTGCCTTAATTGGAGTCTTGCTGCCGGGTGGGAGGAAGGTTGGGTCACCTCGGCCGAATGGGTAGAGGCATTCTTTGACAAGGTGCGCTCCAACATCGTGTTGGGGATCTGGCTACCAATAAATGTTGATAGATACCCAGGAAACAGTGTCCCAAAAACATTCGCTTATACCGTCGTGGTCCTCTTGACGCTGTCCGCCACGCGATCATTGCGATAAAGCGGGGAAACCCCGCGGAATTCGCGAAAGAGTTGCAAGAGAAGCGTTATGTCATTGGAACTGGTAGGAAAAAGGTCTTGCTTGTGCCCAGCCGCGAGTAGGAAGGCTACTACGAATTTCTAGCTCCTTATTGAGTTGTTGTCGTATTTAAGCTTGCCTGTTTTTAATCGCATGTGTTGCGCCGTAACCTGTTGATTGATATATTGTGTTCCGACTAGGGTGGCGTGACAACCAGTCTAATTGACGGTCTATTACGCTGCGCTGTCCACTGCACAAAAGGAACCGGAGATAGCTACTTCCACGGACCAAGTTCGCTGGCTTCAGCAGTAGCCTCATTGGCACTAATCTCTTGACATCTTCATGAACGTCGCTCGAACCTTGGACAGTTGAACATCACTCCCTTGTCGACACAGCTGGTTTTATAGACCAACAGAGGCCGGGCACAATCCCCATATCTCAATCTGGCACAATCCCCATCGACCAACGTGCGCTCCGGTGGTACGATAGATGCAGGTATTGGTCTTCATAGGCTGAGTTCTTCACAATTTCGTTGAATGTTTCTTATGCTAGAGTAGGAATGTCAATGAGGCACGATTCGCGAAGAATGTACTACGTAGGCTGCATGGTGCCTTAATGGATGGCCATCTGGAACGGTCTTGACCGAGTTTGTGGAAGTTAACGTCGGGGTAAGACATGTTGGCGTACCATTGCCGTTGGGAAAGGTGAACGCTGTTACCTATAAGGAGGCTGCCGCTGATGGTAGCGTGAATCCAGCTACACGTTATTTGGAAGGCAACTGTGATAACCCTCTCCGACTCGGTGAAGACCAAGGATGGCTAGGAGGGCGAACCGTGAACGTTATGTTCAAAGCCCAGGAGGCTCGATATCCGTAACTTTTTCAACACAACTTCGTGGAGGAAGACTTGAATCATGAACCAATGTGAAGATCGCATTGTGCGTTTGCGTGACTGTTCAAGTTGAATTTTGTTTTGGACATGCTTTAAAAACTTCTCAGCACATTGACGAGACAGAGAGTGAGCGCCAACGATTCTCCTCAAATTAGTCAAAATTGACGTCTTTATGAAGACCTGTAGTCCGTGGCCTCGTATCGCACACAAGTTATGACTCTAAACGCTTTTCGCCATCATACTCAGTGTTTACATTCGAGGGATTCGTGGTCAGGGCCAAACTCGCCCAGCTGCTATTTCCCTTCTGATTGTACTCAAAGCTGCTGTGCTGATAGCTCAGCCTCTTCCCCCTTTATCCTTCAGGCATGGACATACCAGTTCTCTCGGGTGCGCCAAGTTACATTCCAAATACTTCATTTCGCTATTAACGCACCTCTAGCTCCTATTGATTTGATAGAGGAACACCTTGGGTCAATTCAGCGCCCGAATGGTTTCCTTTTTCACTTCTTGCTTTGCATTATTCAGGGAGCAGGGACGAGGGAAGGTTTGATGATTGAGGGCTCTTTGTGGGTGGGCGGCCGGTTCTAAGCGAGTGTTTGTGCATACCGATCGGGGGTTTGGGCCGCCCCGTGGAAACTCGCGAAGGGATCTTTCTATGACGTTCTATATGCGAGTCCTTGAGGGCACAAACACCATGAATTTAGGTAGGCGGTTCCGTTGATTAGTAACTATGCCGCTCAGGTAAAAAAGGTGGTTGTCAGCGAGCATTCACGCTTTAGGATGTTGAGTATTAAATACTGAGTATTACACGCTATCCTGTGCCCGCTTGATTCTTATCAGTGGCAGTGATCCCATGGAGGTGCTCGGCTTCAATCCTGGGTGCTCCTCGACGATTTACATTCATCATCGGAGCTGCATCCATATACCCTGACGCTACCTCATCTTCATGCCTTTCTTTCAAGAAAGTAGTAACTTTCTTACCGGTGGTGGCGTGTTTATTGATGAATCTGTCAACATAAAAGTCCATAATGAAGTGCTGTTCATCAGTGAGTGTTATGTACAGTCTGAAGGAGGCTAAGATGAACTGCCGGGCCCCGTAGAGGGTGCAGGATTTGATGCACTGCGAAAAGCTTCGATCCCGGAAGCGATTCACGACTCTTCTGCACGCGATCCACCGCGATGTTTTCCAGGTACCCGTGAGGAGCACATTCGCAACATTACGGGATGGGCCTCAGGTAGCTGGAAGGCCTGCCAGGCTCGTATCTTATGGCTACAAGGACCCGCTGGGGTTGGGAAGTCGGCGTTGGCGCAGTCATGCGCGGAATGTTTGGGGGATGGACTAGGTGCAGCATTTTTCTTCTCCAGACCCAACAAGTGGAACAAGTCCACGAGATTCTTACCGACGATCGCCTATCAACTGGCCGTGAAGTATCCCCTTTACCGCGACCTTGTTGACGCCAAAGTTCTGCGCGACCCCCTTGTACTGGAGAAATCGATCGAGGTGCAGTTCCGAGAGCTCATCGTGGGTCCGTTCCGCGAGCTGAATAGTCAAGGTCATGGGATTGGCGAGGATACTACGATCATCATCGATGGTCTTGACGAGTGTGATGACGAAGACGCTCAGCGCGTCATTATCGAGGTTATCGCCGTGTCCGTCCATCAGGAGACCACCCCTTTCCTCTGGGCATTCTTCAGTCGCCCAGAGCCTCATATTGCCGCAGCATTTGTGTCAAAACTGGCCGGGGGGATGTGTTGGCAACTGACCCTTCCTGTGTCCCGCGACGCAGACCAAGATATTGAAGCGTACCTTCGCGATGGCTTCAGGATGATCCGGGCGAAGTATAACTTCCCTACCGTCATTGCCTGGCCGTCCGAAGAGGACATCTACAAGCTTGTTTGCCAGTCTGCAGGCTTGTTTATCTATGCTGCCAGCGTTATCAGATACGTTGCTGGAAGCCCAGGCGTACTCGGACCCGAGGTAAAACTGCGGTTGGTGCTGGAATTGGGAAAAACTAACAATACCAATTCCGTAATTGGGAGACCTCTGTCGAACCTCGATCAATTTTATATCCTGATCATGAAGCAAATCCCAAAGGATATCCTTCCCAGTACATTATTGTTGCTCTTCACTCAATTCTACAACACCGCCTCCATTGACGACGCTCTTCTCATTCATTGTTCAATCCTCGGGTTCTCATTAACGACATTCTATGCAGCGATCAATAACCTTCACTCAGTTCTTGAAGTCGAGCTATTGAATGGACTCCCCAGTCGGTTATCCTTCTATCACGCGTCGTTTTCAGACTTCCTACGTCAAGTTGAAAGGTCCACTCCAGAATTTTGTCCCGATACTGCAACCAACTATACTCGATTCTGTTCCACATGCGCCAATGCACTCCGCCGTCTTTCGAATACTGATAATGGTGAGACATCCCTGCTATATTGGGTTCAGCTGGAGAATAACCTCATGTGTTCCTTAGTGAATAAGCCAGGGAACATTCTGGCTTGGCCTAGCTCCAAGACGACAAACAAGCACATCTACAGGGTAGCATTGAGGGACTTGTTTTCGTTGTTCGAATCACCCTTGGTGTCACCAGAGATAGATGAATTGCAGCAGTTCTCGTGCATCGATTGGACTCTCGCTACTAACTGGCTTGTGGGATGTGACGTGCCGATGTATCAGGTCGAGGCATTCTATCGGAAGGTGTGTTTCAAATTCGTCACGGAAGTTATTAACTAATAGAATCTATGTGACAGATACCCGAAGACCGGCGCCCCAAAATCATTCGCTTATCTCGTCGCGGTCCTCTTGATGATGCTTGCCAGGTGATCTCTATGATCAAGGGACGGAAAGCTGTGAAAGGGACAAAGAGGAAGAGTTACATCATGGGGAATGGTAGCAACAAGGTCTTGGTTGCGGAAGGGGAATTCGGCTATTGCGAATTTTTGGCCCTATGAATGGACGTTGAATGGCGTCATGGTCTTCCTGATCAACTAGTTGTTCCACCGTCTTTCGCCTCCCATGACTATCCCTTGGGAAAATGAAACCAACAAAGCCCGCTTCTGTAAAGGATTAACTGGGGTATGTGCACTATACAAACGTCTATGTATATGTTAGGTGTACAAGTGGTGGTCAAGTCTAAATGAGTGTCTTACAAACTATAAGATGTCCGTTCAATGAAGCGTGCGATGAGCAGTAGGCGGGGACAAATATCTATACCTGAGCAGGAAAATCAATGTTAAGGCTACCATCTGTCATTGTCTTCTTCGGCCGCATTGCGCATGAGGTCTGAGAGAAAAATTATTACAACAGAATTTACAACACACAACGGGTGACACATACCGCCCCACGTGGAGTTTTGCATCGACAACATAATGTCTTGTGGGTCCTCCTCAATGATAGAGGCACGGCTAGGGAGCATTGGTTAGTTCGTTGTCGGGGGATGCTATCACGACAACTCACGGTGATCTAAAGGCAGTATCCATTGAGAACATGCTGAAGTCACTGTTCCTCCGGCTGCTTCGCTGAAGCTTTGAACCATCAAGGGCGAATGAAATGTCCGGGGTACCGAATTGAACTTCCCCGGGGCTTGGACTGCCTGGTGGGGAGATGCTATAAGCTGCGCTTACAATGTCCCTTGTTGAGCCCATCGGTGATTCTGGGAGTACCTCAACCACAATGGAGGGAATTTCTAGATGGGATTGTCAGAAACCGGACGGATGTGTAACTAGTGGTCGCACCGTGACCAATCCGAGTGGATCTCCTCTTCTCCTCGAGTGCAGCCAGGAATCGTCGTCGTTGAGAAATAGTCATCAGAAGTGAACGGACGCGATCTAGGTTCACGAGGTCATTGACCACTTTGTTAACTTCAGTGCGCACAACGAGATCCTTCAACCTAAGGCAAAACTATTATAGGCCTTCTTTCGGCTGAAACGGGTAAAGACTTACACCAAAGCTTCGCCATCAACGATAAGTTTATGATGGGCAAGTAACAGCAGCATGTCAGTGAATGATATTCCAACACCCGGGCGATGCGAAATGATAGCTTCGTGGTGCAGCCTATTATACGTCGCTTTGCGTTTCCGGATGGCGGTGGGGTCCATATTGTCCAACGTTTTCGCCACTTTCTTGAGATCGAGACCCCGGAGATTGTAAGGATCGTCAGGTGACCGTATCGCAGGTTCTTGAGGTATTGAACAGGCGGCCTTGATACTAGGAACGCTGAATTCTGTCGGATATATCTTGACTTCAAAAACTCCGGTCAGGCGCTATAAGGAATATCGGGAGGATTATCAGGTATAACCGGACCTAAGGATGATATAGGAAAACCCACAGAAAAGAAGGCTCCGAAATGATGTCGTTCGAGATAACCCTTAGGGCTGGCATACTCCGCCCAGAGCTTCTTGAATGCGCGCATTTGTTCGCGGGATATGGATTTGGCACCACTTCCGGAGGCTTGGAATACGTAAGAGAAATTCTCGACGACCACACCTATAAGAGATTTGTTAAGAACAGCGATGAGACATATAGAACGGTGAGTTTACCAGTGAACATGTTCACAAAGATATACTATTCGCGATTGTATCAGAGTCATACCATTCCAAAGGCAATTCAAGGACTTACCATGCTCAAGAGATTCCATGCGATGAACAGCGTAAAGGCCCAGGCGGTGCTCCCGCAATCAGACTCACCATCAAGGAGGGAAGAATTCGTACAGCGGGGATATGTCAAATCACTCGAGGTCTTATGAGTCATAGACAGTGATTACGGTCGAAATACCACCTACAAATCGTGCATATATCCGTTCCAGCCCTCCCTAAACACCACATTCAGATCATGAATAAATACAAGACAAAGACATTACGTACCCAGAACTCATGAATGCCAGCATAACAAGTGCTGACCCCAAAGATGAGTAATTCTGGTTCCGATTCTCGCTGTTCCCCCATTTGGTCATACTAAACACCTCAACAAATAAGATCCCGAAGAAGAGGAATAAGATCAACCAAAGTCCAAGCAAACTCAAGATGACAGGTAAACTCGAGCTGATGAGACGCACGGTTAGCTCCACTTAACGCGAGGAATGAAAGAAACAGAGCGAAGAAAGAGGGACGTACACAGCAGTTTTGAATAACATATTCAAACTATTCGTCCGCTGCACGAGCTTGAACGCGATGCTGACAAGAAACAGCTTCTGTAGCTGTTGAATCGTGAAATCCGTCGACCCAAAGCGTACTATAAGTGTAGTCAAAAAGCTTCCAAATGCAGCGACAATATCGAAGAGGTTCCATCCATTGGCGCGGAAACTTCTCCAACCGAGGCCATACCACCGGACCGTAACGTCGATGATGTAGAGGAACATGAGAACCAGGAAGAAATCACCTGTATATTTCATTAAACCCAAGAAAATCTGCGACAATACGATCAGTACTCACTGCGTAAAGTTTCGGCAATGTGTGTCGCCGAGAACGTTTGTGTCCTGCCCTCATCGTAAACGCAAGTCAGGTGTCATGATGATGAATACTCACATAAGAGCAAAGATATGTAATAAGAAAAGCACCGTCATTGACCTTGACCACCAACCATGCTTATGTACTGCTCGATCGTAACACCATCCCTTAATCCTTCCAGTTGGTCTATGCAGAGGTCTCTTCGAGGGTTTCTGCCTCTTGAATAGCTTCTGCAGATCAATCCACTCGCGCTGTGGCTGAGTTAGGAATGCTGATCCAGTCTTCGAGCTGAAGTTTCCGATGATGATACTGCGAAATGATATTCAAATGAGCAACATTTTGCTGGAGCGTGGGGAAGTATCACACACCTGATGAACAGTGTGAAGATAACAATACCGCCCAACAAGTTGTAAATCAGGAAGAAGATAGCATTTGCCTGTGATGCGTTCGTCTGCGGCTGCAAATCCCTTCCCTTGATACTCGTTGCAGTAAACATTACATCTGTCCACCCCTCCAGCGATACAATCTCAAATAGGATCAGCAGGCTCGCTCGAAATGAATCAAACGAGAATGAAGTCGATGGCGAAGGGTTATCCCACACCCTGGGAACCATAAACCCAAAAGAGTCTCCAACAACTTTGTTCTCATACTCGCCTACGCACTCCGCCATGTTGGTGACGCTATTGTCATTGCATGCTCGCATTTTCCCCGCGAAGATGTTGAGGCCCCAAACAGCATATGGAATCATGTACAAGATCGCGAGGACTGCAGCGTCCAATATCCGAATGGCACCCGATATGATGAGGGACTGGAAAGTATTCCTCATACGCTCAATCAATGTGATTAATCGAAGCGCACGGAGAGCCTTCAATGACCTCGTCAACCTTGTTAGCCCACCCACGAAAATCAACCCCGTCGTCACATTTACGATAATCCCAATCATTATGGCGAAATCTAGGATATTCCAGATACTCCGCAGGTATGCGTTGGGGGTCCAGATGAACCCGTCTGCGATGATTTTGATTATGAATTCCACGAACAGAGTCAATCCGAATGCTGCTTCTGCAATATCGAACCACGCGCCCCGGACAAATCCATGTTGGTTGTAGTAGTTCCGCCTGTAGATCGGAGTAGCGATGCCCTCGACGACTATCCCGCCAATGACGGTGAGTAAGATGACGAGTTGAAATATAGGGTGTGCGATAGGCGAGTAGGGCGTTCCAAAGATACGATCTCCACGAGCAGGTTGAACAACTTTTTGGCAGAGCTTGCGGATCCAGTTCTTTTGCGAAATGACCCAAAACACTTTGTCGTACGATGGATGATCCTGGATAAAGTCGGCTTTGAGAGCACGACGTTCGTTCAGTTCGTCCTGCAGGTCATCGACAGCGTTTTGTTCGGGATTGATCAATGCCAACAACTCTCTGCCCAGAAATCCGTCCGTTAGCGTTGCTGGTAATCAGACAATGAACGTGGGTCACGTACAAATGTCGTTCGACCTCTTCCTGCACATGTGTCCCAGGCTCATGCTCCGGCTGTGGCTGCTTCGCATGCCTCAGTGTTGCCAACGGTATATCGTTCGTCCTCCTTGTCTCTCCCGTAAACAACTTTTCCAACGCAGTCAGAGATTTGGTAGAGAAATGCCCATGTTTAAACCTCCTTGATCCAAACTTCATCTTCGATGGATGAACGTCAAGCCATCAGCACTACCCAGTCCATAATAGAAACAAACTCACAAGTCCAGTCGCTCTCGACATAACACTCATACCATTCCCATTCCCCAACAACTCCGCACTCCCATTCTCCATACTCATACCACTCCCACTTCCACTAGCCCCGCCACCCAGAGCCACACTATTCCCGTACCCAGCAACCAAATTCTTTTGCATCGGCAAGACCAACCCGCTTGGCAACTCCGCTACCCTTACCGTCACCGGATTCGCCTTAAACCACCGGTATGGATTCAACACTCTCATCCAACTCGGCTTCCCTTCTCTTGCTTTCTGTGTCTCCCAAAACTTGTTCACCTGCTTAGATTTTTTCGCTTCCTCGGCGACCTCGAAGTTTTCGTTGATTACGGCGATGAACATTTGCAGGACGATGACTGAAAGCAGTGTGATCAGGGATGTAATCACTAAGGCAACGAAAGATGAAAGACGAAGAGAAGACTCACAATTAGCGAACAACATCCACGATACCACGAATATAATAACGATCAACGTCTGGCCAAGCTGTATCTCCGCATGCGTAGCGCCGTAAAGCACATCTGTCCAGTTCTCCGACGAGAATACCTGCCACACCGCCAAAAACGCATTGAAAAGTTCTCCAAAGTTCGTCGTCTCATCCTCCGTGAAGTCTCCTCTGAGCAACTGCACAACGACGAGCGCAGAGATGTAATTGATCAATATGAGGAAGAGGGACATGTTGGCGAGACCGTAGAGGTTTCCGAAAACCGCCAGCTATTGGAAAATATCATCAGTAGTGAGGGTAATGCACCGATCAAGAGGGGTATCGTGTACATACAAGCAACGGCTTCATCCTCGGAATCTCCAAGATAACCCTATAAAACCTCGCCAACTGCAGAATCGTAAACCACATGTACACATTGCTCTCCCGGATCACCGGGATCTGGATAATGCTACATCCAAATGCAAGTCCCAAGTCCAACAAGTTCCTCCCACTCGCCCAAAAACTCCTCCAATCAGGCAGTGTAGCAAGAATTCTAATGATAATTTCCACGTCAAATGCGAAAGTGATGCCGAGTTCGCCGTAGAACATGATGGCAAGATGGGTTTCGGAGATATCAACCTGACGCGAGGCTTGCAATGCGAGGGAGGCGAGGGCAAGAAGAACCCAACACCATCGTGTGTGGTCGTAAATAACCTTGGCCCAGTTCCGGTTTCGATTCCGGTGACCGTCAACGACGGCCCAGTCATCATCCCTGTCATCTTGGTTCACAGGGACGAGACTACAAATCCCAAAGTGAATACTGAGTAAAGTTATCGCAGTGTGTCATAGAGGAGTGTGACTTACGGCGCAGCACCAAAAGCACTCTTCTTCGTCTCTGAGCGGATCGCAGCAAACGTATTGGTAATCACAGCCACAAATAGGTTGATCAACCAAAAGTTGAGCACGACGACGCAGATAATGAAAAAGAAGCAGGACACAAAAAACTCCGAGTCGATCATAGCATACATCAGCGGCGTCCACTGGGTCGATCGTTCATATGTCAGTATATGCCGGCTGTTGGGATTGATTGACGCCAAAGAGATACTGCTTACCCCATTCGCAGTAGCTGTTATAACAACCTGCAGCGCCGAATACCAAATCGCGTCAAAGCTCTCGATGTTGTCTTTTGGATTCTCGTTTTCCTATGCAAACTATATCGGGAATAAGCCTAAAAGAGGATAGGCTGTACCTACCTGGCAAATCTGGCCAAGAGGGCATATGTATCCCTTGGGGGTCGGTGAATTACCCCCTTTTAGCATCTGGAATCCAACTGGTTCGAGGCTTGTCGCGTTGATATAGCCTCCACAAAATCGGCCGTCTAGCAATATGTTATCCTCGCCTTGGGTGGCGGTGAGTACACACGAACGCCGGAGCGAGCCTTTGAACGACTGGACACCAATAATCCTAACAATTCTTCAACAAACTACCCAAAAGTGGTGATTGAGATACGCACGAAAATAGAACCATCGCGAAAACTACAAAGTAAGCCACACTCGTCAGTAAAGGTCTCGCAGTTTTTAACGAATGCATGATTGTCTACCAAGGATGTCAGTAAATAAGCATATCCCAAAGATACAAGTTGCACTTACAGTAGTACCCGAAGTAATCGTCAACAACCTCGCAGTTCTAATCACACTCATTGCTCTAAACAACCCAATATGGTACTTCCCTCTCTCAACACCTGACATAGCCAGGCCAAACATGATCCAAAAACTGAGGATTGCGACAAAGTCGATTCTATTCCAACTCTGTCTCAGATACGGGAGCCCACGTTTTGTCTTTTCGTGTATATGCCGAATGCTAAGACGGAAGGGTAGTGAAATGGGGTCGTTGTCATCGGATCGCATGGCACGGGACAGGAACGTCTGCTCAGGTGGGTTGCGGATAGCATCATGCGCGCTCTGGACCACGTTGAGGAATTTTTCAGTT
Source organism: Podaxis sp. C-F-101400 (assembly GCA_018524895.1). Taxonomy (NCBI): domain Eukaryota; kingdom Fungi; phylum Basidiomycota; class Agaricomycetes; order Agaricales; family Agaricaceae; genus Podaxis; species Podaxis sp. C-F-101400. The sequence goes on from JAEUWR010000168.1 coordinate 59,036, forward strand.
ACAGTATTGTCGGCTTGCGTCCGTGCTTGAGTTTGGGGTTGCTGAGTTGAGGACTGGCCGTGAAGGGGTGTTGGTACGGGCGAACGGAGGGCGAACGGTCGAAGGAGTGTGTCTTGAACACGCCGGAAGCGTTGCGTAATGCTGTGTCCTCGTGAAAGCGAAGTCTGACGCGAAGGACCGGCTGTAGGGATAGATGGCGTGGACGAATAAGAAAACACGGAGGCCATTCTGACTTCAGGGTCGAAGATGAGGCCCGTCACACACATCCGCGCACAAGCCTCGAGGCTAGGATGTTATCAGAAAATGTCCTGATGAGAGAAATCGCACATACGTGAAGATACAAAAGAGTATGAACAAAGCCCAATCCTCCCATGTGTGAAAGTAGCCGCGTGTACGCGGAGGGAGGGCGGGTGGATCGGATTGCGGGAGCGTGAGGGAAGGAAATGCTTGAATCGTCAAAACGATAGCATTGAGTATAATGAGAACAAGGATAATAGGTTCAGTCCAGCTGTGCTCGATGCGTCAACATAGCTATTGAACACGAAGAGACAGACGTACGGATACACGAGGGCCTTGTACAAGCCCAACCTGAGCCTACTGGTGGGCCCCAGGCAGCCTAGGGTGTGCCCACGTATCAGAATTACTTTAGCAAGGTCCGGAATGTCTTCTTCATCACCCAGGTCATGCTTTCTCGAGGCGTCGTCACCGTCTCCGAGCTCGAGCTGGTTTTCCAATCCACTCCCAGCCAGATTCACGACTCTCAACGACACTCGCCTGATGTTCTGCGACACATTCCGAATCGCAGAACCTGTCTTCTTCAGCGGCGATGGCGAAACACTGTACCTCAACGTCCGTTTTCTTGCACTCCCGACCGACCGCTCCGGATCACCAGCCGCCCAAACTTCCTCTGTCCCATTCCTCGACATATTCTTGGTCAAATGTGCTTCATCATCCTCCCTTTGCCCATCCCCAAGCCCACTGCCCGCGATTAACGAAGCTGTCGAGAACTCGGCTTGCGAAGGCTCATACGTGCGCCTATCGTACCCCACTGCATCCGCAGTGTATGGGTACCCCTTGAGCGCGCGCTCCTCCGTCGGCGAATCCCAAAACGGGTCTTCGTTGGGGTATTTGGCAGGCGCAGAACGTACACTGGTCGAGGCGTATTCTGCCAGATTGAGGCGAAGGGGATCCTGTCCAGGTTCCACAGGCCGGTGAGACCAACTACGTCGGCGTGAAAGCGATGCCCTGCTGTCTGAGGGCTCGAGCGACGGTGATGGAGGTGCCGAGAGGCCAACGCCTGTGAGATCTACTGCTGAAGAGGATGAATTTGGTCTGTGGAGGTAGTTGTCGTTTGTTTCCATCGACGTAGCGTAGAAGACCGTCAATACATCGGTTGTCACGCGACTCCTAGTCCGATCAATACATCAAATTTAGAAAGCGTGCAAATTCAGATACAGCGACAACCAATGCCCAGTTGTGGTTGTCAACAGAAATCCAGATTGTTATGGCTGATGATTCGGTTAGGCATCTATGCTGCAGAGGTTACATCTAGGATAACTACGGAACCAGATGCATATCCAAAACAGGCTTTGTTACCAGAAAATGCATATGATGTCATATTGCGATAAGGAAGGGGGATCCAGCAGTGACAATGCGCATCCACCACCCAGTGGCCATCATCAGAGAAAGAAAGAGGGAGGGGAGGGAGCTAAAGAGGAAATTCAATGTTGCAAGCTGTTGGTCAGAATGTGAAACCTTACTGGTGTCAAGTTTGATGGAACAACTGATGACATCAAGCAAAAAAGCAACTTGAATTCATATGGCTCTCAGATTTGGGTATAAACTCACCTCTCCTCGCGCTCCAAATCCTGACCGTGCGGTCATAGGATCCGGAGGCAACTCGCATGCCATCATGCGAAAAGGCAACGGACGTCACTGAATGTGTGTGACCCTCCAATTTGGCTTCCAACTTGCTCGTCCGTGCACTCCAAATCCTGACTGTCTGATCATCTGATCCAGAGACAACTCGCATGTCATCGGGTGAAAAAGCAACAGCTACCACCGAATCTGTGTGGCCCACAAGTTTGGCATCCAACTGGCCCGTCCTCACATTCCAAATCCTCACCATCTGGTCATCTGATCCAGAAACAACCTGTGTGCCATCATGAGAAAAGGCAACAGATGTCACCGAAAACGTGTGGTCCCCAAACCCAGCTTCCAATCTGCCCATCCTTGCATTCCAAATCTTGACCATCCCATCAGCTGATCCAGAGACAACTCGCATGTCATCGGGTGAAAAAGCGACAGATACCACTGAATCCATGTGACCCTCGAATATGACCTTCGACTGGCCCGTCCTTGCATTCCAGATCCTGACCGTCCGATCATGCGATCCAGAGACAACTTGTGAGGCATCGTGTGAAAAAGCGACGGATGCCACCGACAGCATATGGCCCTCGAAGTTGGCCTCTAACTCGCCTGTCCTCGTATTCCAAATCTTGATGGTTCGATCATCTGATCCAGAGACAATTCGTGTGCCATCATGTGAAAAAGCAACAGATGCTACCGAATTTGTGTGGCCCTCAAACTTGGCCTCGAACATGCCTGTTCTCGTGTTCCAAATCCTGACAGTTCGATCATCCGATCCAGAGACAACTCGTGTGTCATTATGTGAAAAAGCAATGGACGTCACTGAACGTGTGTGGCCCTCGAATTTGGTGTCCAACTGGTCGGGCTTCACTTTCCAAATCCTGGACGTCCCATTGTGTGATCTGAAGACAACCCGCGTGCCGTCGGGCGAAAAAGTGACAGATCTCACGTCTGTGTGGCCCTCCAGCTTAGCTTCCAACTCGCCTGTCCTCGCATTCCAAACCCTGACCGTCTTATCATACGATCCGGAAACAAACTGCGTGCTGTCGGGTGAAAAAGCGACAGATGTCACCCAGTCCGTGTGGCCCTCCAACTTGGCTACCAACTCGCTTGTCCTCGCATTCCAAACCCTGACCGTCCGATCATGCGATCCGGAAACAACCCGCATGCTGTCGGGCGAAAAAGCGATAGACGTCACCCAGTCCGTGTGGCCCTCCAACTTGGCTTCTGACTTGCCTGTCCTCGCATTCCAAACCCTGACCACCCGATCAAGTGATCCGGAGACAACCCGCATGCCATCGGGCGAAAAAGCGACAGATGTTACTGAGCTCGTGTGACCTTCCAGCTTGGCTTCCAACTCGCCTGTCTTCACATTCCAAACTCTGACCGTCCGATCATGCGATCCGGAGACAACCTGGGTGCCATTGGGCGAAAAGGCGACAGATCTCACCCAGCATGTGTGGCCCTCCAACTTGGTCTCCAACTCGCCTGTCCTCACATTCCAAACCTTGACCGTCCAATCATCTGATCCGGAGACAACCCGCGTGCCGTCGGGTGAAAAAGCAACAGACCTCACTGAGCCCGTGTGGCCTTCTGGCTTGGTTTCCAACTCGCTTGTCCTCACATTCCGAAACCTGACCACCCGATCGTGCGATCCGGAGGCAACCTGTGTGCCATCGGGCGAAAAAGCAACAGATCTCACCACGTCCGTGTGGCCCTTCCACTTGACTTCCAATTTGCCTGCCCTCACATTCCAAACCCTGACCGTCCAATCATCTGATCCGGAGACAACCTGGGTGCCATCGGGTGAAAAAGCCACAGATCTCACCCAGTGCGTGTGGCCCTCCAACTTGGTCTCCAACTCGCCTGTCCTCGCATTCCAAAGTCTGACTGTCCGATCATCCGATCCAGAGACAACCTGGGTGCCATCGGGCGAAAAAGCGACGGATCTCACCACGTCCGTGTGGCCCTTCCACTTGACTTCCAATTTGCCTGTCCCCACATTCCATAGCCTGACCGTCCGATCATCTGATCCGGAGACAACCCGCGTGCCGTCGGGCGAAAAAGCAACAGATCTCACCCAGTGCATGTGGCCCTCCAACTTGACTTCCAACTCACTTGTCCTCACATTCCAAACCCTGACCACCCGATCAAGTGATCCGGAGACAACCCGCATGCCATCGGGCGAAAAAGCGACAGATGTTACCGAGCTCGTGAGACCTTCCAACTTGGCTTTCAACTCACTTGTCCTCACACTCCAAACCCTGACCGTCCGATCATGCGATCCGGAGGTGACCTGGGTGCCATCAGGCGAAAAAGCAACAGATGTCACCCAGTCTGTATGGCCTTCCAACTTGACCCCCAACTTGCCCGTCCTTGCATCCCAAATCATGACTGTTCCATCCTCCATTCCAGAGACAACCTGACTGCCCAAATTGGAGAATGCAGTGGAATAAACCATTGAACTTCCACTAATGCAGAGCTCCGTTGGTCCCCATGAGTCAGGTAGACCAAGGATGACCTTTCGTGCCCACCTGACCTGCGCACCATAAATTTGGCGTATGATTGACTTCTTGGGAATCCAGGTGAATGCGGATTGATACAATTCAAAGCAATTCCGCTCAATGCACCCGAAACCCATCTGCAGAAATCGGCGGGCATCATCAACAAGTAATTGTAGACGTCTGATATTTGCAGTTTGAATATACTGCCACAATGTCAGCAAATGAACATCACTTCCTCTGGATCAAGACTCACAGAGAGGGCTGTCCTTGCACTTAAAAGCGAATAAACCCCTGTCCCCAGTTCACCAACCACACTCAAACACTCCATCCAATGCAAAAGGTGGGTTTCCAGGAAGGTGTACAGCACATCAATAAGGGATGTCGCGGCTGGTTGGCTTGAAGCGTGGGCCTCACCCAGATGGGCAGCCCAGTAAAGGCACGCGTATTTCAGTGCCTCAGGGATTTTGGTGGCATCCTCGGGTGGATTGGTTCGGTCCATATGCGAGATAGTCAACTCTTCGGCGGTGTTAGAAATGTTATATTTGAGCAATCTGTTCATAAGCTCCAGGCATTTGAGTGCAAGATCTGCATGGGCATTAGCGGGAAGGAGAGGAGTGAATGGGGAGAAATGATTCGGTGGACAGCGCTCAGGATCTACGAGGAAGTCTGGGAAAGATGCATGGAAAAGGGTGACAGGGGCATTTTCTTCAGTAGGAATATGAACGACGGAGTTGAAGGGTGATAAATAGGTTACAGGATCTGATATTCCAGACAACATGGAAAGGGCATTGATTGATAATGGACGTCGGAGGAATATGACGAACGAGAGAAGGGTCTGCATGAAGGACAATTCTCTGTCTTCACGACCACTGCAGGCTCGTTTAAGAGTACTTCCGTAGAGCCCGTCGACGGCCGGTGCTTGTGCTACTATGTTCCGCCCAATGTTGTGAAGCGCGAAAGTGTCACGAGGAGCCTGAGGGGAATTGAAGGCGGCGGTGATGGAAGGGTCGGGTCTGCTGACGAGGAAGAATTTGAGAGGAAGGCTCGATGCGGAATTGAGGATGAGCTGGATGAGGCAGGAGACAACGTAGGGGTCTGTACATTCGTCGAGAGCATCGATGACGACAACCTTGTAAACCCTGACCCTGCCACCAACGGCGTTCCGCAATGGGCCAACAATGAGTTTTTGGAACTGCGGTTGTAAGCAACTCGACTCCACCAAATCGGGGTCCTTCTTGAGGACTTCCACGAGCTCCGCATTGACGGTGGGTGAACCCTTGGAAAGGTCATATGCTATACTCGGGATGATGAGGCACGCGTTACTGGTCTTCTCTGAGGCTCGAGAGCAAAAGAAGCTTGCCCCAAGCATCTGCCGTTGCTCCAGGAGCTCGCACAGCGACTGCGCGATCATCGACTTCCCGGTACCTGCCATTCCGACAAGCCAATGAACCTTAACACTTTGCTCGTCAGAAGCCGTGGCTTCCAAAGCTTTGAGGACATCGACACGTGTGTCAGGCATGCATCCTGTGGTACCGCCATAGGCGAAGCGCCGGGTTTTATATGAAGCGCCGACCGGACGAAGTTTGTCAATTAAACCTGTAATGATATGAGAATCCCAAGTTGTTATTCTCGCCAAGGGAACGGCTTACGGGAATTCAGCACCTGTTGACGGAAGACATGAGCCCTGATATACTTCCTCAGATGCAATCACTTACCTGTAACACACCGTGTCGTGTTACAGTGGTGCGGAACTCAGTATCAATCTGTGGAACGCAATGAACGACGTGAATACAAGAGCACAATCCGCGGTTCGGACACCTACCAGGAAGAGATCGCAGATACTGCTGAGGTTCCTCAGCGTCTTTTGTATAATTTCGCGATCGTTCGAAACCTCAGCAATGCGGGTCGTCAGCGACCGATCTTGCAAGTGTTGGATGGGTGCAACCAAACACTCGATAGCACTGTGAGGTCCGCAAACAGAAATCAGATACATATTGCAGGCGGTGAGACCGACACGCACGTGGAGAAACTTTGGACTCGCTCTTCAAACGCATTCAAACATCCTTCTTTCTTGTATCTTTGCACGAGTGATAGGATAGCTTTTGATCTTGTCTCGAGTCCTTGTAGCTCATTGTTGGTAGGTACGCCCTACAGATCGTTAATTACCGTGGATACGACAGGAATGGCTAACGCACATCGAAAATTTTGTGGACTGTCAAGAACACAGAGGCGGCAGTTTTCAGGGGTGGGCAGGGATCCGAACATTCCTCGAGTCCTGCCACGGCGATTATCAATCCGTGAGGTACAGTGTTACCGACTGCTTCCTCTTGTTTGCCTTGTTCGCGCGACATTGGCGGGTCCAGCGGCGCTATCGGAAGTGTCGAAGAACTTCGCGGGTCTTCAATAGGTTGGGCCGCCCTGTCTGGCCTTCTCCGTTTGAAGCTTTTCAGAAAAGAGGACATTGCAAATTGATAAGCCCTGGATGTCTGCGTGTTGAGTGGAGGCGGCGAACAAGAAGGTAGGCGTGAGAGTGGTAGCAACGGTTAGGATTAGGGGATAAACTGGATGAACTGACATGTGCCCGGGTCCTTCATGATCAATTCAGATCCTCGGACCTATTTACGGATCTATTTATGTACTCTCGTATTGCCTCGTGTTGGTCACACAATAAGGTCCGGCACAGCCCGCATCCGTTCAACTATCAGTCTCCCCACTCCAACACCTATGTTCCGCGACAGCAACAATTTTGTGGCCAACGGGCCATTCATTGAAGGGTCCTTGATTGTCAACACCGAGTCCCAAAGCAGCAGTGAGTCTAAATCTCGGCCTCGAGAAGCCGGTCTAAATACTCAAGCTGTGTAGAGAAAGGCGCTGGAATCGACGCACTACGGAAAGCTTCCCTCCTAGAAGCAATTCACGACTCGGACGCACGTGAGCCTCTGCGATGCTTTCCGGGTACTCGCGAAGAGTACATTCGTGACATTACTGGCTGGTGCTTGGGCGGTTGGACAGAGCGCAAGACTCGCATGTTGTGGTTGCAAGGACCTGCTGGAGTTGGGAAGTCTGCACTCGCACAGACCTGCGCGGAGCGCCTGGGAGATAAACTCGATGCGGCGTTCTTCTTCTCCAGACCGAACCAGTGGAACAAATCTACGAAATTGCTGCCGACGATCATCTATCAACTCGCTGTCAAGTATCCGGCTTACGGCGACCTTGTTGACGCCAAGGTCCAACGCGATCCCTTCGTCCTGGAGAAGGTGTTTGAAGTACAGTTCCGAGTGCTCCTCGTTGGTCCGCTCCGGAAGCTGAGCAGTCAAGGTCATGGGATTAGTGAGAATACCATCATCATCATCGATGGTCTTGACGAGTGTGATGGTGAAGACGCCCAGCGTGTCATCATCGAGGTCATCACTACTTCCGTTCATCAGCAGACAACCCCATTCCTGTGGGCGTTCTTCAGTCGCCCAGAGCCCCACATCGCCGCTGCATTCCAGTCGGAACAAGCCAATAAGGTCTGCTGGCAATTGACCCTTCCAGTATCCCGCGATGCCGATCAGGACATCGAGGCGTACTTTCGTGATAGCTTCAAGAGGATCCGGGCAAAGTACGGGTTTCCTATTACGCTCAGTTGGCCGTCCGAGGAGGACATCCTTCAGCTCGTCGACCAAGCGGGAGGCCTGTTTGTCTATGCTGCTAGTGCCGCCAGATATATTGCCGGACGTGCGGGTGCACTTGGACCTGAAGCAAAGCTGCAGTCAATACTGGCATTGGGGAAACCTGACAACAGCAAGATTTCCGATAGGACGCCTCTGTCGAACTTGGATAGATTCTATGTACTCATAATGCAGCAAATCCCGAAGGATATCCTCCCCAACACATTATTGCTGCTCTTCACCCAACTTCGTCATCACACCTCAGTTGAGGACCTTCTCCTCATCAATTGTTCGATCCTCGGCTTTTCATTAACAACGTTCTACGCATCCATCAGCAATCTTCACTCCGTTCTCGAGGTCCAGTTGACGGATGGGTTACCCAGGCATTTGTCATTCTATCATGCGTCGTTTTCAGACTTCCTATGTGACATGGAAAGGTCAACTCCCGAGTTCTGTGTCGAGACAGCGGATATTTATAACCGGTTTTATTCCATGTGTGTTGAAACGATCTGCCGTCCATCAGGCACGAAAGACGGTGAGGTTCCGCGGCAACATTGTGAATCTGCTGGAAGATTGTTGACAAACCATTTCGCAGTAAATGAGCCGGCGAACATCCTCGCTTGGCCAGATTCCAAAACAACAAACGAGAAGGCTTACGTAGCAGCGAGATATCTCTTCTGGTCATCGCAATCGCCGTTGGTGTGTCCAGAGGCAAACATACTACAGCAGTTCCCGCAAATTAATTGGAAATTTACTACCGAATGGCGCGAGGACCGGGTCATACCATCTGATTGGGTGAAGGCATTCTTTGACAAGGTGTGTTTCAAAGTCGCGGTGGCGAGGCGATCACTGACAAAATTACTAGATACCCACAGACTGGCGTCGAAAGATCATTCGTTTGTGGCGTCGTAGAGTTCTTGTCGCGATTCTCGACATGCTCTCCGAGGTCAAACGCGGCAACTTTATGAAATTACTAGTGAAAGCGCCAAATCGGACGCGTTACGTCATCGGAAGTGGCAGCAACAAGGTTTTACTTATGCCTGATGGCATGAACGACTGGTACAGGTTTTTAGCTCCTTGACGAGTCGTTACTGCATCTGAACCCGTATGCTCTCTCATCGGCTGTGTAGTCGCTCCATTAACTTGATGTATTGATCGGATTTGGACGGCTGGTGTATTAACAATCTTGTGCACATCTTCAACTGAACGATGGAAGTGAACGACATCCACCTTCAGTTAGGACTCGTTCCTTGCAGCAGTCAGTTTCATCAGCACTAGTCTGTCAGCACCCCCGTCGCTGTCGCTTCCGAAATCCGTAGAAGCCCGACAGGATCCCCCTCCCTCCATCCTAACATGAGACATGCCGACTAGTATCCGCTATGCTCTTGTAAAGTATTCGAAGTTCTGCCCTGGGACTCGCTGACTCGGACGGAAGAGTGCGCACTGAAGGGATATTATATACCGCAGATACAATGTGATACGATAGGCGCACTTATGTGTCCTCGCAAAGGAGGGGTTTCTTGAGCGCTTCGTTAGTCGCTCTCACCGGATAGAGGGAAGAGTACAGGGCGATTTGCGAGGTTAGGAAAATGGCTATGGCCAGGACTGTCAGTATCTGGTGTAACTCTAGCCTAACGATATGCCTCACTGGACAATTCGCCGGCCCATCGTCAACATCAATGTCTGTGGCAGCTGGAGCACAGACTAACGGAACCCCCAATGATTGAGTAAATTGCGTTCTCAAAACACCTCGCATGAAACAGGTGAGAATGGTCGACGTCTGTGACCGGGAGGGTTACCAGGCGTCTCTGGATAGGCCTCATAGTCCTGACCATTCTTCAGCGAGCGCTAGTTCATTTGGCGTGCACGGCGCAGTCGACAAGGTCACAAAATTATGATTACGGATAGGAATTGTAACTCACGCATTAATTTACCATAGCATATGCGTAACTCACTATATCCTCGCGTCAAGACGATGACTTCGGTGTCAGCGACTCGATAATACAAATCAAATATGTATCAACCAAGTCAGCACTGGAATTAAGACAAAGGGCTCAAACGTTGTCGAAGACTCTTTGCAAAAGTTAATGTTTCTCTTGTGGACAATGTAGTCGACGAATCAAAAGTTGTCAGCAATGATTCCATCTGCCCTGACTTGAGCACCTCAAGGTTTGTGTCAATGGTCAGCACTAACGGGTACCAGAAATTCCTGGACATGTTCATGTATCAGCTACCAAGGCGCAGGAATCAGGAGTCTGGCACTCACCTTGCCGACTTGTTGAAGAACCAAGCATGTAATCTTTCTCTCCATTCGATCCTTCTCGACCAGAAACTCAGGGATCTCGACACTGTCAAAAGTCAAACGCGATGGTGATGCCGAGTTCGCCGCAGAACGTAACGTCAATATGGGTCCGGGAGATATCGACTTGACGCTAGGCTCTGAGCGCGAGGGAGGCAAGGGCGAATCCAACACCATCGTGTGTGGTCGTAGATAACCTTGCCCCAGTTCCGGTTGCGGAGGGGGTTCCGGCGACCGTCAATGATGGCCCAGTCATCATCCCGGTCATCTTGGTTCACAAGGACGAAACTGCAAATCCCAAAGTGAAATGCTATCACAGTGTGACGTCGAGGAGCGTGACTTACGGCGCAGCACCAAACGCGCACTTCTTTGTTTATGAGCGAATCGCACCGAACATGTTCATAATCACAGCCACAAACAGGCTGATCAACCAAAAGTTGAGTACGACGACGCAAAGGATGCAAAAGAAGCAAGACACAAAAAACTGAGTCAATCATGGCATACACCAGCAGTGTCCACTAAGATGAATGAGTTCAGACATGAATACATGCGCGCTGTTGGGACTAATTGACGCCAAAGAGATACTGCTTACCCCATTCGCAGTAGCTGTTATGACAACCTGTCTTGCAGTTTTCAACGAATGCATGATATCTACCCAGAGCGTCAGTGAGCATATATCAAGGATATAATCACACTTACGGCCGTGCCTGAACCAACCGTCAATAACCTCGCAGTCATAATCACATTCACCGCCTTGAACAACCCAATGTGATGCCTCCCTCTCTCAACACCCACCATAGCCAACCCGAATATAATCCCAAAAGCTCAGGATTACGACAAAGTTGGTCTTCCAACTTTGTCTGAGATGCCAGAGCCCGTGTTCTGTCTTTTCATGTATATAGCAGGCGCTGAAGTGGAACAGGAGTGAAAGAGGATTATTTGTCATCGGACCTCATAGCACGAGACAGGAACGCCTGTTCAGGGGAGTTGTGGATAGCATCGTGCGCGGTCTGTACCGTATTGAGAAAATTTTCAGTTACAGTATCGTCAGCTTGCGTCTGTGCTTGAGTTTGGAGTGGCTGAGTTAGTGAAGGGACATTGGTGTAAGCGAACGGAAGGCGAACGGTTGAAGGATTGTGATTTGAACCTGCCGGAAGCGTTGCGTAATGCTGTGGCCTCACGAAAGCGATGTCTGCCGCGAAGGACCGGCTGTAGGGATAGATGGCGTGGACGAATAAGAGAACATGGAGGCCATTCTGACTTCAGGGTTGAAGATAAAGGCCGTCACACATATCCGCACAAAAGCCTTGAGGCTAGGACACTGTCAGAAAATGCCCTAATGAGAGAAACTGCAGATACGTGAAGGTACAAAAAAGAATGAACAAAGCCCAATCCTCCCATGTGTGAAAGTAGCCGCGTATACGAGGAGAGAGGGCAGGTGGATCGGATTGCGGAAGCGTGAGGCAAGGAAGTGCTTGAATCGTCAACACGATAGCATTGAGTACAATAAGAACAAGGATAATAGGCTCAGTCCAGCTGTGCTCGATGTGTCAGTATAGCTATTGAACGTGAAGAAACAGACGTACGGATACACGAGCATCTTGTACAAGCCCAGCCTGAGTCTAGTGGCGGGCCCCAGGTAGCCCAGAGTGTGCCCACGTATTGGTATCACTTTACGAAGGTCCGGAATATCTTCTTCATCGTCCAGGTCATGCTTTCCCGATGCGTCATCACCGTCCCCGAGCTTGAGCTGGTTTTCCAGCCCACTCCCAGCCAGATTCACGACCCTCAATGACACCCGCCTGATGTTCTGCGAAACATTTCGAATCGCAGAACCTGTCTTCTTCAACGGCGATGGCGACACACTGTACCTCAACGTCCGCTTCCTTGCACTCCCGACCGACCGCTCCGGATCACCAGTCGCCCAAACTTCCTCCGCCCCATTCCTCGACATATTCTTGGTCAAATGCGTGTAGAGACCGACGATCGGTTGCTCGTGAAAACGGCAACCCTACGTCATTCTCTGACTAGCCAAATGCGGAACACCGCCTGTCAGAGCGCCCGTCGTCGAGCTGGCCGTCGCTACTTTTGGGTCCTACTATTTGACTCTTTAAATCTTATCGTCGTCGTGCCTATGCGTATTCAATTCTACATTTCTTCTGTCGTCGCCAGTCCCATGAATGTACGAGTTTCTATTGTCTTATGTGTATTGGTATTCAAGTAGCCTTGTCTCGTGAATTTCGCTCACGTTTCAGCCCATGCCTTCTCCGTTTCGCTCTCGCTTTCTCCCTCAGCGTTATATATTGTACAACATCCGTTTCCCTTCCAAGTTTCCCTTTAATCCCAATACCTTATTGATTATTACACTTCTCGGCCAATTTCGTCTTAGGTTACTTTCCGTTTCGCCTCCTCTGTGGTCTTCTACCTCCAGATTCCCGTTCAGATATGTAGTTCTACTCGTATATAAAGAAGAGTACATCATGTATCAAAGGCAGAAAAATAGTATCCCTCTGTCTCAAGTCTTTCGCGTTGCTGAAAACCATCATTCCCTCGTAATCTCAATTTCCCCTTAAAAAAAAAACTACGCTTCACTTATCTTCGTCGTTTCCTTTTTTTTGAGTCCCTGGTCGTTTCACGTCGGTTACGAAGCCTAGCGGCTGTTGGATTCGGCTGCGCTCGCTCGTCTTTCACCTCCAACGGAGATAAACCCCTTTCATGCGTCTCGTCATCTTCCCTTTCTCCATCCCAAAGCACACCCCCCGTGGTCAGCGAAGTTGTAGAGAATTCAGCTTGTGAGGACTCGTACGCCCGCTTATCGTTACCCCACTGTATCTGCAGTGTATGGGTACCCCTTGAGTGTGCGCTCCTCCATCGGTGAATCCCAGAACGGATCTTCGTTGGGATATTTGGCAGGCGCGGAGCGAACACCGGTCGAGGTGTATTCTGTCAGATTGAGGCGAGGGGATCCTGCCCAGGTTCCACAGGCCGATGAGAACAACTGCGTCGGCGCCAAAGCGATGCCCTGCTGTTTGGGGGCTCGAGCGACGGAGATGGAGGTGCTGAGATACCCAGCGTCGGTGAGATCTACTGCTGAAGAGGATGAGTTTGGTCTGTGGAGGTAGTTGTCGTTTGTTTCCATCGCCCAGTGGACGACGTAGTACACAACACAGTCAATACATCGGTTGTCACGCGACTCCCAGTCCGATCAATACATCAAATTTAGAAAAGCGTACAAATTCAGATACAGCAACAACTCAAACTCATCAAGGAGCTAGAAACTCATACCAATCCTTATGGACCCTGTTGGGCACAAGCAAGACATTGTTACTACCACTTCCGATGATATAATGCTTCTCCTTTAACCCTCTCACAAATCTGCCTTGCTTGACCGCGGAGATCGCCTGATGAATGACATCAAGAGGACTACGATGCAACAAACGAATGATTTTGGGACGCCATTCTTTGGGTATCTGTCAAACATTATCAGTTGCCCAGTCCCGCCATAATTGGGAGGTACCTTGTCAAAAAACGCTCTTGCCTCGGGGGTTGGTATGACCCAATCCCGATATCGTTCAGCAGCAAGGCTCCAATTAAGGCTAGAGAGTCGTTGCAGTACGTCTGGGTTTGGACGTACCAACGGCGATTCGGACAACTCGAATATATGCGCCACTGCTGCTTTATAGATGTCTTCGCTCGCTTCTTTGGAACCAGGCCAGGCCAGGACGCTTGCCTGCTCACTTACTGTGAAATCCGAGTCAGCTATCCTTCACTGGACCCCAAAGTCACCGCGGAATCTCACCCTCATGAATATCTGACAAATGACAGAGTGCATCGACACACTTGGAGTAAAACTGGTTGTAGATGTTCGCTGTCTCGATGCAGAATTCAGCAGTCGACCTTTCAACATCACGGAGGAAGTCTCCAAATGACGCATGATAGAACGATAAATCACTAGGCAACCCATTCGACGACTGGATTTCGAGGACAGAATGGAGATTGCTGATGGAAGCATAGAATGTTGTTAATGAAAAGCCGAGGATTGAACAATTGAGGAGGAGGAAGTTGTTCAGTGTGATGTTGTTATCACGAAGTTGAACGAAGAGTAGTAATAATGTGCTGGGAAGGATATCCTTCGGAATTTGCTCCATTATGAGCAGATAAAATCGGTCCAAGTTCGACAAAGCCCTCTTGTCAGAGAACTTCGTGTTGTCAGGCTTTCCCAGTGCCAGTATCGACCGTAGCTTTGCCTCAGGTCCAAGTGCACCTGGACCACCGACAATATACCTGACGGCACTGGCAGGGTAGATAAATAGGCCTGCCGATTGGTCCACGAGTTGATGGATGTCCTCTTCGGATGGCCAGAAGAGCGTGGCGGGAAACTTGTACTTCGCCCGGATCATCCTGAAAGCATCACGAAGATACGCTTCAATATCTCGATCGGCATCACGGGATACTGGAAGGGTCAATTGCCAGCACATCTCGCTGGCTCGTTCCGACTCGAATGCCGCGACGATGTGAGGCTCTGGGCGACTAAAGAACGCCCATAGGAAGGGAGTCGTCTGCTGATGAACGGAAGTGACGACGACTTCGATGATGACGCGCTGGGCGTCCTGATCGTCGCACTCATCAAGACCATCAACGATGATCACATGATCCTCGCCAATGCCATGGCCTTTGCTGCTCAGCTGTTGAAGCGGGCCGACGAAAAGCTCCTGGAACTGCACCTCGATTGACTTCTCCAGCACAAGGGGATGGCGCAGGACCCTAGCATCAACAAGGTCGCCGTAAGCCGGATATTTCACGGCAAGTTGATAGATGATTGTCGGCAAGAATTTCGTCGATTTGTTCCACTGGTTGGGTCGGGAGAAGAAGAACGTTGCACCTCGTCTATCCCCTATGTTCTCTGCACAGGTTTGTGCCACCGCAGACTTCCCTACTCCAGCGGGCCCCTGCATCCACAAGATACGAGCCTGGCGCCCCTTCCAGTCACCCAATCCCCAGCCTGTAATGTTACGAATGTGCTCCTCGCGGGTACCCGGAAAACACCGTGGCGGGTCGCGTGCACCGGAGTCGTGCATCGCTTCTGGGAGGGAGGCCTTTCGTAGTTCGTCGATTCCGGTACCTTTTCCTGAGTAGCCCAGGCGTCCGTATTTGCTTTACTAAGACCTCGCAGTGAAATACTCACTTTGTTCGCGTGTTTCATTTTGAATGCTAATGTTCATAGATCTATCAACGAACGAACCCTTGGCCACAAAATTGCTACTTTCTTGAAACAGCGGCATTTGGACCTGGGAAGGGTGAGTAAGCAAGAAAGAGGTGGCAGGCGGCAGAATAGCAACGACCTAGGAACGAATCAGACACGAGGCACGAGCGTCCATACAGGCGCTCCCCCATATGAGACGAACCAATCATCGTCACTCTTTCAACGTTTCAACTCTTCAGCTTCTAACGACGCCGAAAACGTTAAGATGTCTCCACAGTCATGCTACAGGCGTCCCTAGATACCCACAGTTTCCTCATGGTCCTGATCACCTTTCAGACAGCGCCGTTTCATTCGACGTGCAGGATGCAATCCTCAAGGCGCCAAATCATAATTACTTATATAAAATAGCCAACGCAACCACCCGTTACTTTATGATAGTGTATGCATACCATATACCCGCAAATCAATGGTTCTACCTGGAAGAAACTTGGGCAATTGTTCTTTCTTAGCCTCCTTCTGAGAGGACCTAGCATCTAACTCCCCCTTGCACCCACACGCCCCCACCCCCTCCACTCCGCCTGAGCTGACCACTAGAACAGTGCGAAGGGAATCCATGGAGTCTACTCACCAAGAGGGCTTGCAGTTCTTCATCGCCTTCCTCGTCATTTGATATATGCAGGGGCTCCTTCTTCGCCTTCGCCTCTGAACTGGGCTCATTCTTGCTTTTTGTCAAGTTAAGTCCGGGAGGCGGAAATTCCGCTGGAGGCCTTGGAGGTGTGATTCCCTGGATCCGAAGGTAGTTTGCGTGATCGCATGTGATGTCAAGGAAACGGTAATGCCACATATAATCGTGCACATATACCTAGCAGTCGGCAGCGGAATACAAATATTATGATCGGATCTCCTGTCCCACCTTGTGAAAGGTGACAGCCTGGAGCCTTTGTAACTGCTTCTTCCAGTCTCGGGAGTGGATTAACCATGAGTTTTCAGATCTCGGACGTTGTGAGTAAGGTGCTTACCCAGGGTGCTCAATGTGTTTTTTGGCCTCTCACAAATCTTGCTGGCATCTTTGAAGCTTTTGCGGTAGTTTGTATCTTCATATTTGCCAAGACTATTGAAGCGTTGGCACCCGGTCTCAATACCGCCAAAGCAAAACGACTATGAAGAGGGGCGATCAGGAAAACTGGAGAAACGGATCACGTTGCTGACGCTGGAGCTACTACATGGGTTTGGAGTCTATGAGCAGTACACAACAAGAAACGAATCAACGAACAAGAGAATGAAAGTTCATGAGGGGTGTGTGACGTTGGGAGAGAACACACCCTTTTAGCCCTAATGATATCATTCGTTATCACAGCGTTGCAGAAACAATATCCTCAGTTGTCCTGCTTGGTGCTGCATATATATAAGAGTTTTTCCATTCCGGAGGTCTAGCGGTTTATGCAGGAAGCCAACAGTATTGGCTACGCCGTTGGGGTGTGACGGGTGTGTCGCTGGTGCTTCGTTGGACTTTGGCTTTGGTTAGCCGTGATGGGTGTCGGAAGGGAACTAGTTTTACGCAAGGACCCTCAGAATGAGACGCGGCACTGACGGTAAAGTGTGGAGGTCGAGATGGGGACAGATGATGAGCACATCCATAGAAACCCGATAAAATCAGAAAACCGTCAATGAAGGCTTTCTGGTGATTCTGTAGCAAGTAGAGGAGCGAAGGGATGGTTCTGCGAGATGCGAATTGGCGTCGAACACGGATGGGTGCAGGAGCGGCGGGGAAGCAAGTTATCGAAATCCTCAAGAATGGACATGGCCAGAATCCCAGCCCCTCGCCGATCCGCTTCGGAGCGTCCGCGCCGAACGGACAAACAACCAAACAAACCTTTCCTCGCTGACGCGAGGGGCTGGCAATAAACGTCGCAGGCCCCCTCGGCCAACGTCATTTTCGCTTCGTTTGTGCAGCTGCGACTCCTGAAGTTTTCCCATGAATTCAAATCTCAGCACTTCCGACGGCAACACTAAACCTGCAAACGTTGCACGAACAAGGAAAAGCAGTCGGTAGCAGTGCCTTTCATGAATTGATAGCCGTAGCAGCAGGACTCGAGGAGTGTCCGGATCTCCGCCCACCCCTGAGAACTGCCGCCTCTACGTTCTTGACAGTCCACAAAATTTTCAATGTGCGCCAGCCATTCTTATCACATCCACTTACTGAGTTTCGATCTGTAGGGCGTATCTACGAACCACGAGCTACAAGAACTCGAGACAAGATCAAAAGCTATCCTATCACTCATACAAAGATACAAGAAAGAAGGACGTTGAGTCAATAATAATGATGGCCTCCTCGACTAGGTTTGTTTGGAACCACTCGCTGACTCGCCTGCTGTTCTGTGCCACATTCCGAAATCGCAGAATCTGTCTTCTTCAATGGCGACGGTGACACGCTATACCTCAGCCTCAACGTCCGTACCCTTGGAATCCTACCCGACCGCTTTCAGATCACCAGCCACCCAAACTTCCTCTGTCCCATTCTTCGGCATATTCTTGGTCAAATGCACCTCATCATCCTCCCTTTGTCCATCCCCAAGCCCATCCCCCGCGCTTGACGAAGCTGTCAAGAACTCGGCTTGCAGGGACTCATACGTCCGCCCATTGTACCCCACCTGCAGTGTATGGGTACCCTTTGAGCGTGTTCCCCCATTGGCAAATCCCAGAATGGATCTTCTTTGGGGTATTTGGCAGGTGCGGAACGGACACTGGTTGAGGCGTATCCTGCCACATTGAGGCGAAGGGATCCTGCCCAGTTTCTACAGGCCGATGAAACCAACTGCGTCGGCGTGAAAGCGATGCCCTGCCGTCTGAGGGCTCAAGCGACGGCGGTGTTGGGTACTGAGAGGTCAGTGTCGGTGAGATCTACTGCTGAAGAGGGCGAACTTGGCTGTGGAGGTAGTTGTCGTTTGTTTCAATTGCCCAGTGGACGATGTAGTGTACAAGATTGTGGATACATCGGTCGTCACCCAGGATAATCCGATCAATGCATCAAAATCAGAGAGCGTACAAATTCACATACTATTGACGCACAGCGGTTCGGATGTCACCCCGGTTCCGACGAACATTTGTATGTTGCTCTACACTCTATGTAAATTCTCCAAAGAAATTCATAATAAATGGCTAATAAATAATCAATCTAATGTGCGTGCATTACTGTACTGAAATATGAGGCGGTTGGAGAGAGCGTTGAGCGGGGTCAATGTCACACTCTGTCACTCTAGCCGAGGAATGCCGTGTTGGGGCTTGAATACCAGTACTAGTAATCATCTACGTATGTAGATCAGCTGATTTTGAAAAAGACCAGGTGGGAAAGACGTGACTGAGGTGACCATCCGAACCGCGGTGCGTCAATAGTACAGCAACAACTCGGATTCATCAGGGAACTAAAAACCTATACAAATCCTCGCCGTTGGGCACAAGTAAGACCTTATTGCTGCCGCTTCCAATGATATAACCCTTCACTTTTAACCCTTCGACAAATCTGCCCTGCTTGACTGCAGAGATCGCTCGACGAATGACGTAAAGAGGACTACGATGCAACAGACGAACGATTTTGGGACGCCGTTCTTTGGGTATCTGTCAAACATCATCAGTTGTCCAGTCCCACCAAAAGTTCGAAGCTACCCTGTCAAAAAACGCTTTTGCCCAAGAGGCTGGCATGACCCAATCCTGATATCGTTCAGCAGCAAGTCTCCAGTTAAGGCCAGAGAGCTGTTGCAGTACGCCTGCCTCCGGACGCACCAACGGTGATTCCGATGAGCAGAATATATGTCTCACTGCTATCATGTAGGTGCTTTTGCTCACTTGTTTGGAACCAGGCCAGGCCAGGATGCTTGCCTGCTCGTTCACTGAGAAATCCGAGTCAGCTATACTGCACTGGAGCTTAACGGCACCGCGGAATCTCACCATCATTAATATCTGACAAACGACAGAGGGCATCGACACACCTGGAATAAAACCGGTTGTAGATATCCGCTGTCTCGACACAGAATTCGGTAGTCGATCTTTCGACATCACATAGGAAGTCTGGAAATGATGCATGATAGAATGATAAGCGGCTAGGCAACCCATTCAACAACTGGACCTCGAGGACGGAATGGAGATTGCTGATGGTTGCATAGAACGTTGCTAATGAAATGCCGAGGATTGAACAATTGATGAGGAGAAGGTCGTTACGGAAGGTGTAGGTATGAATTCGAGCGAAGAGCAGCAATAATGTGTTGGGAAGTATATCCTTCGGAATTTGCTCCATTGTGTGCATATAAAATCGGTCCAAGTTCGACAGAGCCCTCACATTGGAAAGCTTGCCGTCAGGCTTTCCCAATGCCAGTACTGACCGTAGCTTTGCCTCAGGTCCAAGTGCGCCTGGACCGCTCGCAATGTGCCTGATGGCACTGGCAGGGTAGATAAATAGGCCCGACGATTGGTGAACGAGTTGGTGGATTTCCTCTTCGGATGGCCAGACGAACGAGGGGGGAAACTTGTACTTGGCCCGGATCATCCTGAAAGCATCACGAAGATACGCTTCAATATCTCGATCAGCATCACGGGATACTGGAAGGGTCAATTGCCAGCAGACTTTACTAGATTGTTCTGACTCGAATGCCGCGGTGATGTGGGGCTCTGGGCGACTGAAGAACGCCCATAGGAAGGGAGTTGTCTGCTGATGGACCGAAGTGACGACGACTTCGATGATGACGCGCTGGGCATCCTGGTCATCGCATTCATCAAGACCATCAACGATGATCAAATTATCTTCGCCAATCCCATGACCTCTACTTCTCAGCTCTTGGAGCGGTCCGACGAGAAGCTCCCGGAATTGCACCTCGATCGACTTCTCCAGTACAAGAGGATCATGCAATATTTCGGCGTCAACAAGATCACGATAAGCTGCGTATTTCTTGGCCAGTTGGTAGATAATCGTCGGCAAGAATCTCGTGGATTTGTTCCACTGGTTGGATCGGGAGAAGAAGAATGCTGCACCTAGTCCATCCCCTATGCTCTCCGCGCAGGTCTGTGCCACCGCAGACTTCCCTACTCCAGCGGGCCCCTGCAACCACAATACCCGAGGCTGGGGTCCCTTCCAGCCCTCCAATCCCCAGCCAGTGATGTTACGAATGTGCTCCTCGCGGGTACCTGGAAAGCATCGCGGTGGGTCGCGCGCACCAGAGTCGTGAATTGCTTCTGGGAGAGAGGCTTTTCGTAGTGCATCGATTCCGGTACCTTTTCCTACTCGCCAGGCGTTCATATTTATTTTCCTAATACTCCATAGTTATAAATACTCACTGTGTTCGTGGCCTTCATTATGAACGTTGATGTTCACAGATCTGTCAATAAACAGACCGTTTGCCACAAAATTGCTGCTTTCTTGAAATAGTGGCATTTTGATTTGGGATGGTGAGTAAGCGCAACAGAGATAATGACGGAATACCCACGACTTGAACACGAAGTACGAGCGTCTACATAATCACTCTCCGATTTTGACATGACCAATCATGGTCAATTGTCCAACCTTCGGCCTCATACCACCGGAGATTGATTATCAAGTCGAATACTAACTCTCGCGGCGAAGTCATCGGAGCGAACGCCCATCCGGTAGGAAAGGGTGCATACTTCATCAATCGTGCACACCCGTTTGATCAACCGAAAAGCGGAAGTTGGATATTTGAATACTGAATTCAGGGCACCGACAGAGGGACGGGTGAGGTTGACGCTAGGCTACCTAGATAATCGGTGAGAGAACTCTTCATTATGAATGTCTTCTCAAAAGACACCGCTCAATGCAGTATATGCCCGGAATATTACTTGGTGAAGTTTGCTGTCACAATGGGGCAGGAAGGGTGAGGACGCAAGCGGGGGATGTTTACCCAGTGTACGTTAGGGGTAATGATCACCCCATGTCAGATATCCTGGGGATTGTCGTCTTTAATATAGGTATAGAGTCATCATTATTATCAAGGTGTATGAATAAGCTTAGGTATATTTCTGAACTAACCGTATCTGCGCTGGAGTCCTTCAGGTCAAGTCAATAACTTCACCCGGAAGGAACTTCGGTTTGTCTTCCCTTTTAATTTTCTTCTGGACAGATTCAGCATTCTGCCTCTGCTTACGCTTTCGCGCCTTGACCTCTTCCAACTTGACCTTCCAACGCCATCATCAAAGCGCGCAAGTAACCTTGGTGCAATCCACTCACCAAAAGAGCCTGCACTTCCTCATCATCCTCGTCATTATCCGATATAACCAAGGGTTCCTCCTTCACCTTCGCTTCTGAGCCGCTGGAGCTTCTCTTTGGTGGCTTGTTCTTGGAGTCGCTTCCCATTGGCCCTCGGGTAGACACAGACAATGGGGACCTTGGTCGAGGCTCGGAAGGCGCAATCCCCTGTGCCTGGAGATAGTCTGTGTGGTTATATGCGTTGTTGTAAGGGAAAAGGGTAAAGCGGAGTGGCTGACACGCACAAAGGGATCGATAGCGAAACACAAATGTTGCAATGCACTCCTTCCATTCTGCCTTATATCCAAAAGTGGGAGTTCTTACTACAGCATTCCCAAGGCTTGAACCACAGTCAGTTGGAAACAAGGCATTTGGAGTATCTTTTCGGAGATGGTCGCCTACCCAATGTGTTCGGCAATGCCTTTCTTGGTCCTTTCATGAATCTTCTTTGCCGGTTCGAACGTCCTAATAGTGTCTTCTTTTGTCCCAAGTATGTCGAAATACCAACATCTGATCTCTATTTCCCCAATATGCGGCATCCGGGAAGACTGGAGAAGCGCGTCGTCATCTGGAAGGTAGAGATGGTATGTCAGGGGGTTGTAGCCGAACACTTGCAAAACACGACATGCCAACTAACTCAACCTTCGAGAATACGAACGCGCGGTAAACAGTAGGAGAAACCTTGTAGGAGCCGATGTTGCACCCTCTGGCGACCTCATTGACAAACGCAACATTCCTTGCCTTAATACCGTCGACTAAGACTTGGGCACTCCAGGGCCGGGGTCTACGCCCAGCATTAACAACGACCTCAAATTCCTATGTACGATCGTGCACGTAAGACAAAGGCACATCAGTATGCAAGTGTTTTATACGCACCTTGCCAATTTGTGAAGGAACCCAGCATGCAACCTTTTTCCCCGCTTGATCCTTCTCTACTAGAAACTCGGGGACATCAGCACCATCGACTTGAATAGTAATAGTGATATCATCATATGTCGGCATAACAGGAGCGAGGAACCAAAGACTGCAATAATCAAAGAGAGGGTAGCACTCCGCCAGAGAGGAAGAACTCCGGCCAAATTTTTGTAATGCACCGCACGAAAGTGCTTCTTGCTCCAGGAATGGTTAATTACGTGCCCGTTAGCGCTAGGTTAAAATCAGAATCGGCCGAGTTATTAACGTGAGATTCACCGAGGCGTCATGTGAGATGGTTTTCACAGTGTGGAAAACAGTGAAAAATGTATTACATAAGTTTTATTATACTAAGGGATGTAGGCGACATTTCGAAGAGAAAAAGTTGAAAATGCAATGTATGGAACCCATTACTAGAGGTAGTCATCCATATCCCAGTCATCGGGATGGCCACTAGGTGGCTTCGAAGTCAGCGAGGGAGCCATCAACTACTCCTTCCCCCGCCAAATCCTCACCCCCAGCGAGATGGTGAATCAAAGCCTTGAGTGCAGGGCTATCAAGCTTGACAAAATCGGCAACATTCCACTTGGTGTTGCAACGAGTGATGAGTTGGATGTCGCCATTGTTGAGCAGAAAGCATTGATAATGTTTTCAAGGTGCAAAGAATATTCACAACAGGGATTAGTGGATACGAAACTTTTCTGAGGGCGGCCAAAACTCCTTGTGCTGAATTTCACAATATTCACACGCCCCGATCGACCCCCATGTTGTGAAATATGTTAAAAACATGTTATTAACGTGTGGATTTGAAATATGTTTTTAACAAAAGAGTTTTTAACCCAGCCCTAGTGCCCGTCCCCGAAATTCATCAACTCACATGAATCACGTGATATTTCAGCCTGTTGGCATCATTTACGACTTTAAGGCTTCAGCAAAGACAACCAACGGGACGGGTTCAGATTTAAAACGGCCAGCGAAATTTGCGAACAGAAGGACCGAAAACTCAAAGGCCCGCGGCCGGCTGTTCGACCGGCTGAGAGCTCCCCCGGATCAGCCAAATGAGTACAAATACGTCCACCGAACCCCGCGTCTATTGTAGTGCCCAATGGATTCAGCATCGGTGTTACTCAGGCTGAACTCTCTTAGGGTGTGCTGAAAGGCTTCCTTAGTGGTCACAAGGGGACAGTATTCAATTTCAACAGCCATCCAGAAGACCCCCAAAAAGGAGTCGTAAATCCTCCACTTCAACTTTTGCCATCCAAACCTGTCAAAATCCGTTGCAGAAGTGAAAACTATGAGCAGAGGCCCACGGCGTTAATTTTCGACTCCCCTCGCACAAGGTTTGCTCAAGGCGAAAGCGAGTCGGCTTCTGATGTCTTCTTCTGAAGCAGCTTTCTCGAAAGCATAGGAAAGATGATGGGTCTTTTAATTTTTCACAACTTTGGCAAAGGATTTATAAACATTCTCAACATCTTTTTTATAATATTACATGATGCGCAATCTATGTCCTCACTAAGAGAGTTACGCCTCTGGCCATGCTCTGTGGACCTTAAATCCCCTAACAATCGCCCTCGACCACTGCGTCTGAATCGCTTCAGTGACATCCTCAGTTTCCCATTCATGGACAGAGAGATAATTACGCTCCTTCCTAAGCCCTGGCTCCGGCGCAACGTCACCAACACTGACCAGCTTATACATCCCTCCCCTTGTCTTCAATCGCCCAGGAATGGTATCAACCACCTTCTAGTGTCCTTCTTTGAGCCGCTTGTTGAACTCCGGCTCGTGGTCCTCAGGAACAGACCAGAGAACCATCACGACATACTTCGCAGAACGACCTGAGACGCCCTCGGATTCACTGATAGTGGTATAGTTGCAAACATGGCAGATAGGGGGCTTCTGAAGGATCTCCTGCTCATTTGGTGGCGAGTTTGTTGCCACTCGATGAATTTCGGGGACATAGGGATTGAAATGTGGTAGGGACGAGAAACCACAAGACCGTTAATGTGCTTCATCTAGCGCAGAGTCCAGTGCGTCAATCCAGAGTTATTGAGTTTGGTTGGACTGGCAAGACGGCCTCCTTCACTATTTACGAATTGTACGTCTTTCAGATTACCAATTCAATCACACCGTCCACATCGGCCTCTTCCTCAAGGGCACGTCCCACCGTTTGAATGCAGATGGGAACGTAATCAAGGGTTTTCCGGGTCATCTGACAGCAACGATCGTAAGATGGAGGAACAACGGTATGCCAGTAAAAGTCGAACTGGCATTAACTCCCAATTCTGGCAGTCACTTTCGTTATGACATGAATCTTGAGGCTGTGTGGTGCCCAACACGGGATGGCAGCGAGCTAAAGGGCTACAGGAATTAGAAGGAAGATTGGGGAGGGAAAGATTCTCCCTAGCTTTCGAGCCGCAGTTTACGAAAGCGTGTTCTTGTCCAAGAAGGCTGGCCATACTTCCGTCCCTGAAAATCTTTCGATATTGTCAGTTTCGACCGCTCCGCCATAGCAGAATAACCTTATCGCTTCAAGTAGTTATGTGCAACCTGACGAGCAGCAGCGGTGAGAGGATATATTTAAAAGGACCAAAGGGAACATCCGGCAAGGGGATGTGAAGAAGAGCTGGTAATTCGACCTCCCTCGGACTAGACAATGCGGGTACAAAAGTGCTATCTCAAGCTCTGCTTCAACCACTTTTAATCTGTTCCGTCCTTGCGTCATACAAAGTGAATTGTTCCAGAATGCACCTAAAAGCTTCCTCCATGGCCGTATTAGGGTCGCCTCCAGTTCCAGCCGTCGCTCCAAAGGCCCTCTGAAAGAAGTAGCGAACTTTCCGCTTCAATTCCCGTCGCCTGAATCGCTCAAACTCCCGATATTCGCTGAGGAAGTGGCAACTGCCGGAAGAGGCTTTCAATAAGATGTTCCTCCGATTGCCGTTACCCAGCACAAAAGGGAATATGGCTTCTGATTCCTTTTTCCAAAGTAGCTTCCCTGAAAGCTTGGAAAATACCGACTGGTATGGCCGCATAATCTTTGGTCGCCATGAAGGAGGTACCTAGGCAAGAAGTTAGTTTTTTCTGAGGGGAAGGCGGTGTGTGACCTTGAGCTACATACATTGTTGAAAAACCGGTATGCATCAGATCGATCGAAGTTGTATAAAGCCATTGACCTATAATCGAAAGCCGAGAGTTGTTGGAGTAGGTCCGCATTCAACTCGGCGTAGCCACCCATTTTCCAAAATGCATATAGCGCACTGCAAAACAAGTCTTCCATGAGATCCGAAGACCTTGGGTCAGGCCACGGAGGTGCGACTATTAAAAAAAACGTCACAGCCTGAGTCAATCACTGATAGAGTTAGCCGATTAGATACTCACCATTCTCAAGCCCATTATTGAGCAGTTCGATCACATCTTCAAGAATACTGGCACAGAGTTTGGGTGTCCTGATGCAAAATTTCTTTGATCGCGCAGGGTCCTTCAAAAAGTCGGTGAACGAAGCGTGGACAAAGGACATGTCCAGGGCGTGCCATTTCTCGGAGCGAGTCAGTTTCACGACTGAATGAAGCTTGCTGAGTGAACCACAGAATGTCGATAACGAGAATTTAATGACAACCGCAGCAATAATGGGGGCTCCCTGTCCCAATAGTCCATATGCCGAAAGGAATTTCAAGGTGTTAGGGAGGATGTCCTTTGGGACTTGTTCCATGATCAGCGTGTAGAAGGTGTCTAAGTGCGACCAAGGATTCTCGGATGACTCGGTCGAGAGACTGAGGACTGTTCGCAGCTGCTTCTCGGGGCCATGTGTACCTCCCTCGCCGACATATCGAAGAACAGTGGCGGCGTAAATGAATAATCCAGCAGAACGGTTGACAAGTTCTCGGATGTCTTCCTCCGACGGCCAGACCACAGAAGAAGGAATAGCATATTGCATCTGTATCCGTCTAAATCCGTCTCGCAGGTACAGCTCGATTTCCCCGTCGAAGTCGCGTGACACGGGCAAGGGTACCTGCTGACAGAGGCTGCCGAGGTCGGACGAAGAAAAGCGAGCGACGATACGAGGTTCAGGGCGACCGAAGAAGGCCCATGTAAATGGGGTGCTCTGATCACGGATGGAAGCGGTGATGAGGTCGACAATGGCACATTGGGCATCTTCTCCGTCACATTCATCGAGACCATCAACGAAGATAACGCCCTCCTTCGTGTGCTGTCCTCTCGTCTTTACCTCCTGAAGAGGCAACACAATCAGCTCTCTGAATTGGACAGCGATGGACTTTGAGACGAGAGTAGGATCGCGGCGGAGTTTCTCCTCTAGATTGTTGCGGTAGGGAAGGTTTTTCGTTGCAAGTTGATATGCTATCGAGGTGAAAAACCGGCGTGGATCGTCTCTGCCATTTGGCCGTGAGAAGAAGAATGCAGCGGCGAGTCTCCCTCTGGTTGCTTCTGCACATGTCTGAGCCAGGGCTGACTTCCCAACCCCAGCAGGACCATGCAACCACAGCACGGGGAAGCGACGCTCAGAAGGGGCATTATTGGCCCATCTAGTTATGTCTTCGATATATTTTTGGCGAGTTCCAGGTAGGCATTGGGGTGGCGGATCTCGAGCCGACGAGTCGTGAGCCGCATCAGGATACGAGGCATTCAGTAGGACTTCAAGACCAGAACCTGGATCAAGGAACATCAGCAATTCCAGCGCTGGATGGAGGTCATTGAAGACAGCTCACCTGCACTGTTGTAGGTCCGTGACTGATCCACGAGATCACCGTTGACCACGAAGTGGCGTGCTCCAGTAAGGACAGGCATCAGAGGCTCGTGTAATGTGGGCAATGTATAGCACCGACTCGTACTGGCAAGTCGCAAGTACTAGCGCACGCGCGTCTCAACGTTCAACAATTGAGCGTTGAAACTTGAGACGCGCGTACGCTAGTGATCGTATCGCCACAATTGGAAAGTTTCTCATGAACCCTTCCAATGAGTGTCAGCCAATGCCATTGTCGTGTGGTAACAAATTCAGTCCCTGAATTAACACGAAAGCATGATAAATAGCAAGGGGAGTAACAACTATAGTTTGGTATCACATTCGGACCGAATTCACAGATGCCCGGACTCTTCCTAAGTCAAGTCGATAACCTCGCCTGGAGGGACCTTGGGGAATTCCACCTTCTTCGCCCTCTTTGAAGGAGACTCTACGTCCCCTTTCTGCTTGCGCTTTCGTGCCCCCGCCTCTACTAACTGGGCCTAGACGAAAGATAGTCAGATTACGGGAAACGCATACAGACACTCAGCGCACCCGGAAGGATCGGATCTCTTCATCGCTGTCTGAAACAACCAAGGGCTCTGTTTTCATAGTTGTACCAGACCCTTCCGCCTTCGGCTGGGGTCGTTTACTTGAAACACCCTTCTCGTGACGGTTATTCATCGGAACTATCGGTTTTGAAGGGGGCCTGTGAGGTACTATTCCTTGAGCCCGAAGATAATCTTGAAAACTATTTCAGTAATGGAGACCTATAGTACACCTCTCACTCCGTTACGCACCTAGAGATCGATAGCGGAAAATGAAGGTCACAATATGTCCCGTGGTTCTTGTTCCGTAAAATATGCACGGCCTTGGCACTTCTTCCCCAAGCCTTGAATGGGAGATGCATGAGTCATGATCTTGCGAAGGCCGACAACGGCACACTACGTACCCAATGTGTTCAGCAATTCCTTTCTTGGCTCTCTCGTGGATTTTATTATGGTTCACAAAATCCTTCCTGTAGCCGGGATCTCTATACGTCCTAATAATCTCAATAGCTCGACATGTAACCTCAATCTCTCCCATACGGGACGCTTGTGAGGAATGGAGAAGGTCATCATCGTCTAGAGAATAGTACAAACGTGAGACTTGTAGTTAGCGATGTCATGACAGGATTCGCACCAACTAGTTCACCTTCGAAAAGACGAAGGGGCGTGTGATTAATTCCGATTTTCGGTAGAAACCGATGTTCTGAGTCCTATCCTCGGCAAATACGTTGCTGGATGCAAGAATCCCATCGGCCTGGACTTCGGCCTTCCATGGCCCGCGACCGCGATTCTCGCTGCTAGCAATGACCTGAAATTCCTGCATGCGGTTAGACAGAGAGTCAAAGAAGATACCCAACGACACCCACTTTGTCAACCTGCGACGGAACCCAGCATGTAACCTTCCTCCCCTCCAAGTCTTTCTCCACCATAAATTCTGGAGCATCAGCCCCGTTCACTCGTATCTTAATCGAGATTCCATCGAAATCCGGCATAATGAGGGCAGATATCAGCTGAAGGAGAGCGAGGGATGGAGTAAGCGCTGGTAAACGCCAGGACGAGGTCGTCGACACAGCCCAGCAGGATGGTGTTTGCCCCTCTCCCAAAAAGGCTAATTACACCTCCACCCCTATCTTGGGCAGACAGGTTCAGGGGGATCAGCGTTTCATCAATTGCCTCGTGACTCGGGGTCGATCATGAAATATTTAGAATTTAGCGTTTTAACGCTAATTATACTGAGCCCTTCACATCAAGCTGACCAGCTAAGAGGCACTGCGAATAAGAGATCAACGTCAATCATCGAGCATGATTGCCAAGATGCCCCGACCTCCAAGTAGGTTGAACTAGCCATGAATCCAGCTTTCCTTTTTTGTCCGTAGTTGGTTCAGTGAGCGACTCCCCTTCCACCTGCCCTCTGACGTGACTGTGTTGCACCCTTGCAAATTGCATACTTCCTTCCCGTGATCGTGAGGAAAGCCTGTCACCACCGGATTCTATTAACATTAATGTCAATAGGTAAATTATTTCGAGTGCATAGTTGGAACGAGGATGATTAAAAAGAGGTATAAGTCATTGAGAGGAAGGTGCAAGGGCAAGATGACGACGGGACTACGTCAGAGTTCCTTCCTTCTCAATGCCCTCCTCAATCGAAGAATCTCAAGATGCTGCCTCTGAAGTCGTGCCTTCAAGGTCTGAACCTTTGCCTGTTGAAGGAGCCCATGAACATAGATACTAGATGAAAACCAAGACCTATACCTGCAGCGCTTCGACTCGCTCTGGATCAGTATTTATACTCTCGCTATCGGACTCAGGTGTTTGTGCCTTTTCAGGCTCCCTATTGATCTTTTTTCGCGGCCGAGATTCTTCTTTTGCGCGTCGTCGTTTCGCTTTCTTTTCGCCCCCTTCCATCCTCTCGGATTTCTCGGACGGGTTGCCTAAGCAGGGAGCGATACCTTCAGCTTGAAGATAGTCTGGCCGTCATTGCAGCTTGTCAGACGGAAACAAACTAGTAGCTTCGGAGCAGCTTACCAATAGACCTATATTTAAAAATAAACCTTGCGATGCGTTCTTTCCACTCGACAACTTGATATGCACAAGGTCCCGACTTAATGGGTCGCCCGAGGCTGAAGACACGTACGATAACACCCTCGTCAGAAAAAATAGGATAACATGTCAAGAGTGCTCACGTCACACAGTGGGATATGCCCTTCTTTTTCCGTTCGTGGATCCGTGTATGCTCCCGAAACTCGAGCTGGCTAGGCGTCGACCCACCTCCTTCCTCCACCTCGCAGAAGCAACAGTCAATCCTAATTTCTCCCGCTTTGGAGGTCTTAGAGCACTTTAAGAGAGTATCGTCGTCTAGCCTAGTCAATAACCGACGAGGTGCACTGATACATATATACGCACCAACCAGGTTTGCTTTGGCAAAGGTAAAATGACGAAGCAATCTTGGCGATTCTCGATGAAGAGCAAGGTTCACCGCGGGCTGCCCTTTCTCTACGAGAAAGTGAATTGAAGGCGTGTTTCCGTCGATACCAGCCCCAGCTACAACGTCGTCTTCTATTGTCCCATTCGTTGCCATTATAGCAAATTCCTATAAAGAAACATTCATCAGGAGGGGGAAATGGAAGGAGGGAGGCATAACCATGATACCTTTCCAACCTCAGAAGAAATATAGCACGAGACCGTATTCTCTTCTTCGTCTTCTTCAATAAGGAACTCGGGGAGAGGTACTCCATCGACCTGAACGTTGATGGTAATACCATTGAAGCTCGGCATACTCTGAGTACGTGCACAGAAGCACTAGCGTGAGGCAACTGGAAAAGCAGTCATGTTCCTGCCAGCTGCAATATTTATAAACACGTGAGCCAAAATTGGGGCACAAAATCCGATAATAAAAACCTTAACGTAAAAGGCTCCTGGTGACACGACAGCCTCGACTCTGGGGTTGAAGTTTGTTAGAGCAGCGTTGGGGACATGTAGGCAGCACCCTCGGTGCAGCCTTTCTGTTTGCGCACCTCTTCATGCGTGGTTCCGACCTCCCGACAAGTCCTCTCAGTCTTTCACGTTGGAAGCACCAATGTGCGATGAATCGCGTATACTGGCGTAAGCCTTTGCATGAATCTATCCAAAGTGAGCCCGCCCTTGTCGTGACTTGCTAAAATGACGACACCCTAGGGGGTTAGACAAGGGCAAACTCATCTTGTGGTCAGGCAGGGAAATCATATGCATGACGTCACATACTATGATTAACACTCTCGATCAATAATGATCAACACCTCAACAACTTGCAGGCGACTCCGAGGACCCACAAACGAAAGCAAGGCGGGTAATATTGTACACAACCTCACGTAGCGAGCCCCAGACGCAAAATCGTGGAACTACTATTTACTCCGACTTTCCCCGGCTGTCTGGCAGCGTGTCGTTCGCAGAGCTGACCGAGAGGGTAAGTGTTGGGCAAGGTCCGTAACGACATTTCAAAAATCTCAGCGCAGTTGACCACAAACTACATATGTAAATTGATAAGGAATTCAAGCAGCAGGCTTCTGCGCCACAAACGACCAATACTCAAAATACGTCTCCGGCGTCTCCTCACAAAGCTTCGCAAGATCGGCAACGACTGCATCATATTCTTCCTCACTCTCCACCACTCCCAACCCGCCTTCCGCCAACACAGGCTCCTTGATGCCATTGAAGAAAGCCATAGTTGCCTTCCAGCTCAGAATACCATGCTCTCCTGCCCATGAACCCATCGGAAGTCCCCTCTTCTCAATTTTGACATTGACGAATCCGGCTTGTTCGAGCCATGCGGGAAGGTGGTCGGTTATATCCACGACGACATTTCGGACATCTAAACATAGTTTATCACGCATTGCGAAAGCTTTATGTTTTACTATCGCCTCGGAGGGGGATACGAAAAGGCGGTGTGGTTCGAAAAGTTGGACCCAACCGCCTGGGACTAAAGTGCGGTACATTTCGGATAAGGCGGTTGCCCATTGGGATGCTGAGAGTGCGACCATGAGAAGGCGTTGATGTATGAGCGTGATGGTGTTGGTCCAGTCCGCCGGAAGAGAGGTAACGGAGTATGGGGCAAAGGTAGCGTTTGCTGGTACTGCGGAGGCAGGTGGGAACATGCGTGGTGAGAGATCGATTCCGCGCAGGTAGACTGTCGAGGGGACTTCCTTTGCGAGACTGAGAAGCCAGTGCCCTAGTACCAAACAACATTAGATGAACGCAAATCAGGTGATATACCAATATATAATCGTCACCAGAGCCTGTTCCACTGTCGAGGACAACGTCTTCATCTTTAAGTGTAATTGGGGCCCAAACTAGCCTGTTGTCAAAGGTACGATTGATGGATTGGCTCTGAAGGTTCAGACTAAAGTTTGAAAAGGTTAGTCGTGTGGCATTCGTACAGTTACGAAAGGGATCCTTACCGCTCCCGCTCTTCCTCGTCAGCTGGAAGCAGATAGCCGGATGCCTTTGAAGCCTCAGAAGCGACATAGTATCTCCGGCTCTTGGCCAGTTCTGCTTCGGGCAAAGAGAGCACTTCAACGGGCGTCATGATTGATAAAGCGAAATACGACAGATAGTTTGTTGCCTAGCAGATGAATATATGTCGGAGTAGCTGGGGCACTGAAGATGCGTGGCCCATTTAAAGTGATTTTTTGGGGGGGCGATAATAGATGTTCACATGGCTGTCCACAGGTACGAGAAGCCGACACCGCCTGACCAGAAAATTTTCCAGAGTTTAGGAGCCGATGGGAAGATGTCAGGCTCGGGGGAAGACCGGCAGCACATTTGTGGAAGGATTAGTGTCTTTTGGCCAATTTTTGACCAAGAAATGTCTGTTTGGTGAGTATATGCAGGGTCAGGTATTCAAAAAAAAAAAGAGAAATATTTTCTAGAAAACCGAATGAAGAGTAACACGGCGCCCGAATAGCTCGGTATACGCTTTACCCGATGACAGCAATTATGGAACACTTGTGACATCAGATCAGGAGACTCACAGATAATCGCAGTGGAGGGTCTCGAAGGGTATATGAGGCCACCGCAAAGCCGATTCTATAGTGCTCACCGATATTGATGATTCTGGAAGACAAAAACACCAATGGGCTGGTAGCCCCAGCGGACTCGATTTCTACGAGATACTACACACAGGCACCGGGAACAGCATACATCTTACCTGCGGACGAAACAGAAAGAAAACGGTATGTGCAGCCATAATCATCGGTCATGATGTTGCACATCAATCTCGAGACGAAATCGCTGAATATGCCCCCATAGATTGAGCATTCAGCACAAGGTGTATCTAAGGGTGCTTGATAATCGGTTGATCGTAGCACCTGTCAAGCTCAGTGCAGGAGACAGAATCCTCGAGTCTGGAGTCGGTGGAGGTACTTTCAACAATTTTAGGATGTAATGCCAAAAGAACTGACAGGAGCCTTTCTCAAGGGAACTGGATACTGGACACAGCGAAGGTAATACCCAATGGCGCCACGATACACGGAATAGACATTGAGTCGCGCCTGTTCCCAAAAGACATTCCAAGGAACGTCGCACTCTCCATAAACTCAATAACAGCCCTTCCCAAAGAGTGGACAAACACCTTCACCTACGTACGCCAACGTCTCCTAGTTGCAGCACTCCGCAAATCAGAATGGCCCACTGCCCTTGGCGAGATATACAGAGTCCTCAAACCAGGTGGCTGGGTCGAATTGCAGGAAGCCGAAGCAAACCACGAGGGGCCGGAGGAGTACATGAATCTCACGGCTCATTACCTCAAACACCAGGTCTACGCCTCACGAGGACTCGATATCCACGTCAACGATCGGTTGCCGAGTTTGTTGAAGGAGGCTGGGTTCGTGGATGTTGTTTCGGAGAAGAAGAAATATCCAGCTGGAAAATGGGGAGGACCTGAGGCGGAGATAGCGGCGAGGGCGAATCGCGAGTTTTACATGGGTTGGAAGAAGGCAGTACTTGAGGCAGGTGGATTTGGGAGGGTTGGGACGGAGGAGGAGTTTAATGGTGTTGTAGACGAGTTGGCGGAATGGTGGGAAAAAGGGAGCGGGATCTATTTCGCGTTCCATGTGCACATCGCGCGGAAGCCGGAGTAGATAAGGAATGATGTGATCAATATTTTTGGTATCAGTTCTCGCGGGCCAATGTGTTCGCAGGCAGAGGTTTTAAATATCTTCTTTGTTCTGCCTCGACTTGGCGGATGTTCTGAAAATATCACTAAGGGATAGATGAAGCAGAGGGTGGGAAGAACCTGTGCGCTATCCCACCCCAGATACAAGCATCCCTCGGGTGACAATGGAGAGCAAAGACGCTAGCGAACAAGCGGTCGCACAATCAGGAGCAGAATCTCGGAGGTACCACACACAAGCACCAGGAAGCGCATACCTCCTTCCTGCGGATGAACAGGAAAGGGAACGGTGTGTTCGGGGTTTGACGGCCTTCAGATGGGGCTGACGATGACGAGTAGATTACGTCGTCAACATGAAAACGACGTCCGTGTGTTTGGAAATCGATTGATAACAGCACCAATTCATTTGAAAGCGGGCGACAGGATCCTCGATTCTGGAGCTGGAGGTGGTGGGTGTTTTTTCCCCAGACACATTTGTGAAGCCGAATTAAAAGTCGGTTAAGGGGCGTGGATGCTCGACGCAGCTACAAAGGTCCCCGAAGGCGTCATCATTCATGGCATCGACATAGGGCCACGTCTCTTCCCCAAGGAATACCCCGAAAATGTCTCGTTCTCTGTCAACTCCATCACTAACCTCCCCAGGGAATGGACGGGAACTTTTACGTATGTGCACCAGCGCCTCCTGGTAGCCGGGCTTCGGAAAGAGGAATGGCTTGTAGCCCTCAAGGAAATATACCGAGTGTTGAAGCCGGGTGGCTGGGTGGAATTTCACGAGGCATTGGCAGACCATGAAGGTCCAAAAGAATACATGAATCACACGGCGCATTATCTCAAGCATCAAGTATTTGCATCAAAGGGATTGGACATTCGCATCAACGACCGCCTACCTGACCTGTTGAAAGAGGCTGGGTTTGTTGAGATCGCCTCAGACAAGAAGACGTTTCCGCTTGGCAAGTGGGCTAGGCAGAAGCGGAGGTCATGGCCAGGGGTGCTAGTGGCTTTTATCGTGGACTGAAGAAATCAGTACTTGAACAGGGTGGTTTTGGAAGAGTCTCCACTGAAGCCGAGTTTGACGCTGTTATGGACGATCTTGCTGGGTGGTGGGACACGGGCAGTGGGATCTACTTTGGCTATCACGCACACACCGCTCAGAAGCCGGAATAAGTAGATAAGTAATTAATTATGAATTTGTGATATTCAATTAGATCCGAAAATGTCCTGCCCTAAAGCGCCACCGCTGAACCTAAATTTTTGATATACACAGCGTCGAGATCATCGTCACCGACGACGCACACACCCCCTTACTAAAGTCAGTGAGCTCATCGTCCGGCACGATGTCCAGTAATCTTACCATTTATCCCAATTTTAGACAACAATGGCGCCGTTCTCAAAGCCTGAAACGGTGCTTCGCCAGGCAGAAGGTCTCGTGTCTGTGGGCCAGTCCCATGCTGCCCTCCAGTCCCTCACAGAAATGTTCGCCTCAAAACGATTCCGATCAACCCCCTTGGCGACATTGGAACCCATCATGCAACGTTTCATCGAACTCTGTGTCGACATGCGCAAGGGTCGTACCGCCAAGGAGGGCCTCATGCAATACAAAAACATTGCTCAGAACACCAGCGTGCAGAGCATCGAAGTCGTCATCAATCGATTTATCCAACTCGCGGATGCTAAGGTGAAGGAGGCCCAACAACAGGCGGCTGTGGCAGTGGATGTGGATGATTTGGAGGCTAGTGAGACGCCTGAGAGCATTCTGCTGGGCGCTGTTAGTGGCGATCAGAGCAAGGATCGCACTGACCGAGCCTTGGTTACACCCTGGCTCAAGTTCCTTTGGGAGAGCTATCGCACCTCCCTCGAAACTCTCAAAAACAACGCTCGGTTGGAAGCCATCTACCAGGTACGTAATCCCCTCATGCTGGATGTCATCCAGAGATCCTTATCAGCCCGTGCAGCAAATCGCCCAACAAGCCTTCAAATTTTGTTTGAAGTACAACCGCAAAGTTGAGTTCCGTCGCCTTTGTGAAACCCTCCGGCTCCACCTCTCCAACGTTGCCAAATACTCGCATCAACAGCATTCCATCAACCTCTCGGACCCTGATACCCTCCAGCATCACCTCGATACTCGCTTTGCGCAACTAAACACCTCAGTGGAATTGGAATTGTGGCAGGAAGCCTTCCGTTCCGTCGAAGACGTCCACAACCTCCTCACCATGGCTAAAAAGGCCCCACGCCCTGCGATGATGGCCAACTACTATGAAAAATTGACCAAGATCTTCCTCATGTCCGGCAATGCTTTATATCACGCTGCTGCTTGGGGCAGGTACTACGCGGTCGTCACCAATATTGGTGGAAAATCCGAAGAGGAGATGAGTCGACTCGCTGGTCAGGTATTGGTCAGCGCCCTTGCTGTTCCTGTCGGTCTGCAAATGACAGAACCGGACGAACTGAAAGGCAAAAACGCCCGTCTAACGGCTTTGCTCGGTCTCAGCCGTATGCCTACGCGTGCCGGGTTGCTCAAGGACGCGGTGAGTGTTCTCGCTTTTCAGCAAGGATCAACATTGTGACGTTAGATTTCTAGCTCTCGCGCGACGTCCTCAAACTTTCCCCTGCACCCATCAAAGCCCTCTATCAAATCCTCGAAGTCACCTTCGATCCCCTTTCCCTTTGCAGCTCAATCGCACCTCTCCTCCAAACCCTCTCCACTGACGCCGCTTATGCACCCTACCTCCCCCTCCTCCAACGCGCCCTCCTCTCCCGCCTCCTCAACCAACTCTCGCAGGTCTACTCCACCGTCAAGATCGACACCCTCTTCGAGCTCGTGCAGCCCCTCAAGTTCAAGTCCGAGGGCGAGGAGAAGTCGGTATTCAACGCCGAGGAAATCGAAGCGTATATCATGGGCTGTGCGCAGCGCGGAGAGTTGAACATCCGCGTAGATCACAAGGCGGGTAGTATTGCTTTCGTTGATGATGCGTTTTCTGTCGCGGATGAAGCACCTATCGCTTCGAGCTCCAAGGCCCGCGAAACCACCATTCAACCCTCACTCGCCGAGACTGTACACACCCGTCTCAGTAAAATTGCTACATCTCTGCATAACACGATCCAAATCCTCGACGGGGAACTTGTTCCCCTACCTGAAGAAGAACAAAAAGCCAAGTTCAGGGAACTCGTGGCAGCAGTTGAGGCTGAGCGTAAGGCGCTTCAAGTTAAGCGCGCGTTGGTGGCTAGGAGGAGGGAGTTGTTGAGTGAGTTGACTGTGAGGAAGGAGAAGGAGGAGAGTAGTCGACGGGCTGAGATTAGTAGGAGGGAGAAGGAGGAGGAAGCGAGGAGGCAGAGGGAGGAGGCGAAGAAGAGGGATATTGAGAGGGCTAAGAAGGAGATTGAGAGTATTAGAATTGATGAGGCGAAGAAGTATGCGCAGACTTTGGTGGATAAGGGCATTTTGAAGGCGAATGAGGTTGATGTGAGTATTTGTTGGCTTTTGCTTTTTCGGATCAAGATGGGATGCTGATGGGGTATGCAGAAATTGGATACTTACGATACGGAAGGCTTGATTGGTATGCAAGTCGCACAGCTTGAGAAGGAGAAGAGGGAGATGAATGAGCGGCTGCGTATTATTGCCAAACGGATCGATCATATCGAACGTGCGTATCGTAAAGAAGAACGACCGCTCCTTGCACAAGATTACGAAGAGCAACAACAACATGATCGTCAGACGTTCGAGGAGATCCAACGTCAGCGCAAAGAATCCTCTAAGAAGGCTCACCAGGAGGATATCGAGACGAAGGGCAGGTTGAAGCGCATGTTGCCCGATTTCGAGTCATGGAAACAGGTGTTGGCGGAGAGAAAAGGTGATGCGTATAAGAAGAGGTTGGAGGCTGCAGCGAAGAAGATTGAACAGGAGAAGGCGAAGAGGAAGGCTGCTGTGCTTAAGGCCTGGGAAGAGGAGAAGGCTAAGCGGGAGAAAGAAGAGGCAGAGAGGAAGGCTAAGGAAGAGGAGGAGCGTAAACTGGAAGAAGGTGTGATGGTCTCCCCTTCGATTTTCGTGTTCTCTGATGTTGAATTTATGTTCTTGCAGCTCGCCGCGCAGAAGAGGAACGCAAGCGCAGGGAGGAAGAGGAGAAGCTTGCAGCGGAAGAGGCTGCTCGCAAGAAGAAAGAGGAGGAGCTCGCCGCCTTCCGTGCGGCACGCGAAAAGGAACGCCAAGAAGCCTTGGAAAAAGCACGTCTCCAACAACAACGCGAGGAAGAGGCGGAAGAACGTCGGCGGCAACGTCGTCTCGAGCAAGAAAGGGAACAAGCGGAAAAGAAATCGTCGTCACCTTTCGGTTCTGTCCGTGGACCGCCTGCCATCCGTGCTGCCAATGGCCAAGAACCTGCTTGGAGAAGAAGTGCGTCTGGAGCAGGAACTACAAGGCCAGCATCGGAGTCACCTAGGGCAGAGAGTCCTGCGCCTGCCGCTGCCGCTGCAGGTGGAGCGCCGAAGTATAGGCCAGGTGCGTTGGGGGGCGGGGGCGGCGGATGGAGGGAACGTGAGGCCGCGAAAGCTGCTACTGCAGCTGGGTCTGCTTCCCCTCGGCCTGCGTCGCCAGCGTTGCCGCCCGCGAAGGAGGAACTCAAGAAGGATGAGGATGGGTTCCAGACTGTTGGGAAGAGTAGTGGTGGGGCGTGGAGGTCGCGTCGGGTGCAACAGGCGTCTGGAGGACGTTGAAGGGTGGTTTTTCTTTGATATCGTGTATCTGTTGAAGTTCATGCGACGCTCATTGCCGCAATTACCCTCATCTTTGTTTCCACACACAGGCCCATCTACTTAGTTCCCGCTTCTATTACATCTTCTTTGCTCCTTCCCGTCCTTCTGATGTTGCCTGGATCCTCCGTCTTGCTTTTTTGTTCCTGTCAGCTCTGTGTTTTTTTTTGCGTCGTGTCGCATCCGTCGGTTTGTGATTCCGGTTCATCTTTTGTTCAGCTTGTCACTGGCCGCAATGTACGCTATATCATGCTCTGGTTGTAATGTGCTTTTCGACCCGCCAATGCTGTCGCGGTTGAGCTTGTATGGAGTGCAGATTCTGTGTATACTTGTGTATACTCTGTTGTACGCATATACGAGTATAGTGAATATATTCGACTTAATCATGTCCTATAGAACTGATGTGTAAGAGTTCGTAGGCAAAGCGTGGTCTCCGACTGTTACCCTGCTGTGCACTGCAAGCATCAAGAAGATAGAATGAGATTTGGAGCCCTTCACGATCGTCGATCACTTCAACTCGGATTTTGGTTTCCTTTGTACAGAATTTTTCAAAACCTCCGAAATCAATGTAACTTCCAACAATTCGGCTTAAAACATCAGTGCTCGGAAAGCTTGGGACACGCCCGCGCAGGGCACGGACCCTGAACCGAGGCTGTACCAAATTGGGAGTCCCCTGCGGCCAGAGACTTGGTAGGCATCTGCAACAGTCAATAAGACACCTTTCTCTCTAAACTCAGCTTTCTGCACACCGCTCCTTTTTCATTCGTTCATTCAGACTTACCTCTTCACTCTTTCCACCCAAACTCGAGACAAAACGATGTGGTCATCATTTCTCATTACTGTGTTGGTGTCCTCAGGTCCGTCGTGTGGGTTTCGATAGTAACAGGACGGGACTGACTGACTGATTATCTCGGTCGTTCCGTACAGCCTTTGTTTCTGCTTCTACGACGAATTTATGGGGGGATCATGGGATCTTGAAACGGCAGCAGGATGGGGGTATCGTTGGTCAAGTGCCCGAAGGCGTATGTCGTTGATCAGCTCGTTCGCGAAGTCTTCCTGTTTTGCTGATTTTTTTTTTTTTTGACATTCAGTGCCGTACCACGTGTGGACCTATTGATTATGTCCTAGCGGTGCGCCCTCCATCTCGAGGCTTGCCGAGCCTCATCCATATCATGGAACGACGGTTGACTGTCTTCAATCCAGAGATGTGGTTCCCCAGATTGCGTCTGCACAACTCCCAATTATGTCGCACTGAAGATTTGCATGGACTGTGTCGTGGATTATGGCACAGGAACATCCACGTATGACGGACTCAGAGCTAGGGGACAAGGTGTTCTTGATAGTACGTCTTTTCTGGCCCAACGAGTCACTGCATTTATTGAACCTGATCTGATCTTCCCCCCAACTTCCCTCCTCTCCCCATCTCCTTGAACTGCTCTAACAGCTTTTGGATCAGACTGCACAAAAGAAGGCCTAACCCTCAACAGAGTCGTCCTGAATCCCTCACCTGCACCGGGACCACCTGGTGGTGGTGCTGTAACTGGCATCCCTGACATCTCAACTCGATTCCAGATTACGAGCACTCAGAGCGCAACGACTAGACCCCAAGTCGGAACCGGTGGCGATGAAGACACTCAAGGAAATGGGGCAGTGGTGCTCTCGCTATCGTTCTCGGCAATAGCGATGGTGACGGGCGCAATGGTGGTACTCATGTAGTTTGATTTCGAGGCAAAGTGTGAGTAGTAAGATATCCTGAGGATCCGACCATTAAGCTAGATTTGTATACTCCATCACACCAATGTTAGGAGGATCTTTTCGCATGTCTCCTCAATTATACTATTGTATATACCAGTTGAAGCAATCATTCCTTGACATCGAAGGTCGGGCTGGGTTCCGGCCCCTCGGCGTCTTGAATTCAAGCCGCGGAAGCAGGCCATGAAGTCCTTTAGGTATGACCCAGCATGAGCAGCATCCTCACAATATGTTGGCTTAAGTTTTGGACGCCATGCAGTATAATGAGTACTAATATACTGCAGTCGCCAAGCTCGGCGTCTGGATGAGCGAGCGCCTGAAGCCCAGGACTTCGTGCTCATTCGACTACCAGCTGACGCAGCTGTTCTCTCCACTCTCATGTTCCATGGCAGCAGAGATTTCGTAGCCAAGGGCACGTTCACAATCAACAACAACACCCAAAGCAGTGGGTATCACTTTACAATTCTAAAAAGCTTCGCTCAACCATTGAAACTTTCCAGGGAAGGGTCAGGGGATCGATGCACTACGAAAGGCTTCCCTCCCAAAGCAATTCACGACTCCTCCGCACGCGATCCACCAAAGTGTTTTCCAGGCACCCGCGAGGAGCATATACGCAACATTATCGGATGGGGCTCGGGCAGCTGGGAAGCACGCCAGACTCGCGTATTGTGGCTGCAAGGACCCGCTGGAGTTGGGAAGTCCGCGCTGGCGCAAACCTGTGCGGAAGAGATGAGGGATGGATTGGGCGCGGCATTCTTCTTTTCCCGACCGAACCAGTGGAACAAGTCCACAAAGTTCTTGCCGACAATTATCTGCCAACTAGCCGTGAAATACCCGGCCTACGGTGACATTGTTGACGCCAAGATCCTACGCGATCCCCTTTTATTGGAAAAGTCGATCGAGGTGCAGTTCCGGGAGCTTCTCGTCAGACCGCTCCGAGAGCTGAGCGGTCAAGATCGTGGTACTGGAGAGAACACCATGATCATCATCGATGGTCTTGACGAGTGTGATGACCAAAACGCCCAGCGCGTCATCATCGAAGTTATCATTACTTCTGTCTATCAACAGACCACGCCTTTCCTGTGGGTATTCTTCAGCCGTCCAGAACCCCATATCACGGCCAGCTTCTCGTCGGAACGAGCCAGTGCTGTCTGTTGGCAATTGACTCTTCCGGTGTCACGCGATGCAGATAAGGATATTGAATCGTATCTCCGTGATGGTTTCAGGATGATTCGCGCAAAGTACAACTTCCCTGCCGTGGTTGTCTGGCCGTCTGATAAGGACATTCAACAGCTCGTCGATCAAGCGGCTGGTCTATTTGTCTATATAGCCAGCGTCGTCAGATACATCGGTCAAAGCCCGGGCGTACTAGAACCTGAGGCGAAACTACGGTTGGTACTGGAATCAGGGAAAACAGCCAAGGGTGTATCTTCGGATAAGGGTCCTCTGTCGACCTTGGACCGCTTTTACATCCTCATAATGAAACAAATCCCAAAGGATATCCCCCCAGTACATTGTTGCTGCTCTTCGCTTCTTTGCATAACGTCACCATATGGGACGAGATTCTCCTCGATTGTTCAATCCTTGGGTTTTCGTTAACAACGTTCTACGCAACTATAAACAGTCTCCATTCCGTCCTCCGGGTGGAGTTGTCAGATGGGCTTCCAAACGAACTATCCTTCTATCATGTATCATTTTCAGACTTCCTAACTGACGTTGGGCGATCCACTTCAGAGTTTTGTGTCAAACACAGCGAGCAACCGTAACAGGTTCTATGCCTTATGTGTTGATGCACTCTGTCGCATATCAGATACTCATGGTGGTGAGATTCTGCTACTACGTCGGGCCTCAGTTCAAGGTTAACTTATGTTTCTCGACAGATGAGTCCGCGAGCATGTTGGCCTGGAACAACTCCAAATGACAAACCAGGAGGTCTCCGTAACAGCACTGAGATACCTATTCTCGTTGTCAGGTTCGCCATTGATACGTATAGCGGCAGATGTAGTGCAACGGCTCTCGTTCATCAACTGGGCCCTTGCGATTGAATGGTATAGAGATTGGGTTCTGCCGATGGTTTGGGTTGAGGCGTTCTTTGACAAGGTACATGGGCTTAAATAATTCTGGTCGGACTTATTAACTAATAAAATCTATCTGACAGATACCCGAAAACTGGCGTCCCAAGATCATTCGTTTATTCCATCGCAACTCTCTTCGCAGGGTGATCTCTGTGATGAAGCGAGATAAAGGTGTAGAAGAGTCAAAGAAGCGCTTTATCATCGGGAGTGGGAGGAACAAGGCCTTATTCGTGGACAGCGAGTCAGCGAATGGCTATTGCAAGTTTTCGGCTCCCTGAATGTGTTGTCATTATACCTTTTTCTATATGACCCTAGGTAACCGCGTTTAAATGGAATATTCCCTCCACTCTCTTTGGGGTAGTAGACTGAGGGTGGGTGCGTTGAGAGTCTGCCTCATCCGAAGACCGATTCCTGGCTGAAGCCCGATCCTGGGTTCGGCGATGAAACACAAATAGATACGCGCCGCGTCGAGTGTGTCGCAACAATGCATTGAACTTCGAATTTGAGATGAGTGAAGCGTCGAATGGTGTTTGGGCCAGCCAGAAGGAGGCGTACATAGCTCGTCTTTCGCGAAGAGCATGTATATTGGTCCTGACAGTATTCCTGGAGGCTCAAGCGCTCATCCCTGATATCAAACTGCGCAGTACATCAAGTATGTAATTAACGATACGCATGTCTGCTGATTCGGTAACACCCCAAGTCCGAAAGTAGCAGGACACTTACACACAACCATCGACATCCTATAGATTACACTACGTATTGGAGCGATTACATATGAGAGGGAAGAGGGGTATCAAACAAGAAACATGAAGAAATATAAAGGAGTGAGGCGACTGTAGACAACAGGGTGTACTTTCGACGATCGACTAGTACATCGTTTCAGCACCAGTCCAAAAAATACATCCGACCAAATGTGGCGCACGTAAACGTCACAATCTATCTTCAACTATACCCAAAAATGACACCGAAGAGGTCCCTCCAGCTCCGTCTGATCACAAGCTTATTGCTGCTAGCGTACTCCTCGACCAACCACTCCAAGTACTTCGCATCAAGCCCGCTCAGCGGTCCAAGTTCAAACGCGACCATGTCCTTTGGTGTCAGATAAAGGGTGCGATCCACCTCATATCCCAAATTCGATATTCCTTTCGGAAGGAACGACTCGAGGACCGAAAGTTGGAAGGATGTATGCGCATGGAAGGTTTGAAGCAGTGTAATTGCGGTCAACACCTGCCCATCATTAATCTCCTGCTGAGCGAACTCGTCCTGCTCGGACGTAGACGCCTGTCGCGGCCGACCTGACCGTGCTTTGCTGCTCCTCGTAGTGGATTTTGACGACGAGCTGAGTCGATGGTGATATCTCGAGGACGCAGTGTTGCCAATTCCACCGCTGGATGTTGCTTTGGGTCCGCCTTCAATGCCCATTCCGACGTTTCGAACATAGGTACCACTCATGGTCAGATCATCGTCGCCCTCCAGACGGATAGCGCCCCAGTTCTCTGGTCCATTCGCCGTAGAATATGATTGAGTTGAGTTGCCACGCC
The DNA here is from genome assembly GCA_018524895.1 of Podaxis sp. C-F-101400. Classification (NCBI taxonomy): domain Eukaryota; kingdom Fungi; phylum Basidiomycota; class Agaricomycetes; order Agaricales; family Agaricaceae; genus Podaxis; species Podaxis sp. C-F-101400. The sequence goes on from JAEUWR010000168.1 coordinate 103,262, forward strand.
AAGTACCCATCCATAAACCTGCACAGATGATGCATACGTCCTCGTATACTCGCCATGCGTCGGTCCATGTGGATACGAATTTTGACTTCACGAGTGATTCGGGCGGGGAAGGATCACAACAGGAGGGATAAGATGCTTGATCTGCGTCGAGACCTAATATCCGTTCGATCTCGGTCCACTAAGAAACGGGGTAGTCAGGTGATATAAGATGACGCATCGCGGAGAAGCCACGGTTACCTACCAGCTTGACATCACTCCATGCGAATCTAATAGTTGAGAGGCGGTGCGTTGGAACCTTTGCGCTACTCGGTGGTGGAGCAATGGGTTTAGAAGAGTGGAAAGTCGGTCTTGTGGCTTTGTTGGGGGTTGAGGTCGTTAAGTCGATGAGGAGGTCGTAATAGGAGGGTTTTTCAAGGAAAATGGCGTCGGTTGTGCAAGCAATCCAACCGCGACCAGTCTGTGCCTCGGCCTGCAGTCGATCAAGGTCACTCAATGTGACCATACCCAGCACTGGTATCGGATCTTTATTGCGTCCTTGCAATTGGGTACCTTCCGTAGTAGTCTGTGCCTCGTAGCACATGTCAGCAGCAGCCTGGCATAGTATACAGGCGGCCTCCACAGGAGGCAGGGTATAAATAAGTACTCGTCGTCGCCCAAGAACATGTTTGTATAGGGTTAATGATGACGGTCCAAGAATGCGTAGTAGATGTGGGAGATGGATAGTTGGGACATTCAATAAATTAGAGCCAGCCTTGCTCTAAAGGGGGGTAAGTCAGGTATTCATTCGAAAAATGTAGCGCCTTAAACACGCACTATGTCCAATTCATCGGTCCAGCCGCTCCAATCACCAGCACCACCAAGATCAGCTCTTCTGATTCTTCGCTCTTCGAAAAAAGCCTCCGCAGGATCCCAGTCGCTTCCCGTAGGCTGCAGTTGTCCTGAAGATTCTATACGGGAATAGATTGAGTTTATGAGCTGTTTCAAAGGTTCGACGTGTCGCCATGGGCGCGGTCTTCGGGATTTGGCCAGGAGGATACCAAGTGATGTGAGTCTAAAGCCCCTATGTCCTTCTTCGGTCGTTTTTCGCCGTCGGAATATACAAACACCATGCTGGCCGTCTTTTGTAAAATATCTGGGAAAGACCGTGTGAGAACGGTAGTTGGAGGGTGGGAGAAGAAGCTGCATACACAACGTCTTGCTCCACGAGGTGAAGTCCGCTCGGCAACGCGCTGAATTCCAGGTGGTCAAGACTTAGGTCTGTGTGGAGAGCCGTCGAGGAGCAGTTTTGAAACTAGTATCTCGAGCGTACCCTCGCTTGCTTTGAGTGACCAGTCTACGACATTCCCCTGGGTTGGATGAAACGAGGCGTGGAAGATAGCAACTGATTGAAAGCTTGAGTATTGAACCGGAAAACATAGAAACAAATTTACCAAGATCTTGAGGACAGTCTTGTGAAGTACTACTTCCAGACATTCACTTCCGTAGCGAGGAGAGGAGATTAGAATCGGAGGATGGGAGGTGGAGGAGAATAAGATCGAAATGTCACACACTAGGAGCCGTCATTGTCGGTCACGCTGTGATCGCGTGACAATGGGGTACACCTGCAACCAGCCCTTACCCGATCGCTTTAATTAGCCACCATGTCGCAGCAGCCTCAGACAATCAGCATCAACGATCTCGATGCTGCGCAGCTCGCAGATATCAAGAAACAATTGGACGACGTAAGTTTCGTCGTAAAGTCCTTGCGGCAACCGACTGATCACACACCACAGGAACTCCATCACCTCACTTCGTCCTTCGCGCAGCTGAAGCAAGCACAAGCCAAGTTCAAGGCTTGTATTGATAATATAAATGAGGTTAAACCTCAGAACAAGGGTGAGCACAGTCGCCCTACCAGCATCACACAATCTAATACTATTTCCATACCAGATAAAGTCATCTTAGTCCCGCTAACAAATTCGTTATATGTTCCCGGAAAACTCTCGGACGTTGAACATGTTATCGTGGATGTTGGAACTGGCTATTTTGTTAAAAAGGTTGTCTCTCCACTTGACTTGTGCGTTACACAGCTGATCAAAATCGTTTACAGACGCGACCGCAAGCTGTCAAATACTACAACGAAAAGGTGGACTATATCAAGGCTAACCTCGAAACGCTTGAAGAGACTATTGGAAAGAAGCGAGAGAACCTCAATTACCTAGTTACCGTCCTTCAAGCCAAAATCCAAGCACAGGCACAAGCAACGAAATCATAACTAGCCGTTAGCCTAAAATCATCCCCCGACGTCTCTCCAGGAAGCGCATCCATTTCAAGCCACTTGCCTCATTTACCTTTCTCTCCATTGACAAAATACTGTGATTCCGATGTTTCCAAGCAATTCAACATGCATACTGTGAAGAAGGCCATTACAACCCTGTCAACAAGCTCCGAAAGCGATCATGATTTGAAGCATCGAAAGCTCCCAGCAGGCCCCCTAAAACCTCTCATCCTTCCGATCGGTCTCATCTCCGACATCCACGTTCAAAAGTTGTGCCACGGCGTCAAGCTGCGACTCTGGATGCTTCGCATCAGTTTCATTTCACGATTGCTTAAAACGGAACGTCCTACCAGCCAGACGTATCCGATGAATTAGCGCGTCCGGCGCTCCAGCACCGCCTTCATCGGGACAGGGGACCTCACTGAAACACCATTAGCTGTCGAACAATCACAGCAGAACGTCATACTAGCTGCCTCTTGCTTCAACCCTTCTCTTCACTTCCTGCAGAGCGAGCTTTACTTCATCAAGTTTAGCAGCCAGTTCATCTCTCTCCTGACGCATTTGTTTCTCGAGTGTATCGAACCGCGCCGCTATCAGAGTCTCCATCTCCTGTGGGCACTGGTCAGCGTCATACCTTGACTGAGACATCAAACGTACTCTGAACTGAGCTCGTGTCATGGTGTGCATTCCATACGGCGTCAAAGGCTTGCAAACATGAGAATAGCTGGAGTCTGTAGCCATTTCGCAATTCGTGGTTGTGGAAGCAAGGAACTGAATCAAGACATTTCTGACAACTGCGACACTGAAATGATCTGTACCCGATCGGATATTGGCATCAGTTCAGTACCAGGGTATACAAGTGACAGAGACTGCAACTGCTAAAACAAAAAAGGAATTTGGGCACAACTTGAGCACGCCTCCCCCACCCCACGTTCCACATCGTCAAGCCCACCACAAGCCTACACTGATTATACAGCCTAGCACCATCGCCGTGACCACTTGCGGGACCTGAGATAAAGCTCCATTAGTAAAACTAATGCCGCCGTCTCCCCCACCAGTCGCAACCGCAATTGAGCTTGTAGACCCTGAAGTCGTGGTAAGCGGGAACGTGTTCCCAGGCGCACTGGATCCTCCAGTTGTGAGTGAGAGAGGCGGAACGCGATAATTCCCACAGTAGTTGCTCTGGAATTCTATAAACACGGACATAGAAACGGACATCGGTATCGTACAGTCAGTTCGCAAGGCAGTGTGCGGGAGGAGACCCGTAAAATATGAGGAGTACGCACCATCCAGAATCCCCTGATAATACTCTATCTGCAGAGTCGTTGGGTCGGGGGCCAAGCACCTAACGCATCGCTCCAGCTCGTGACCATATTGTTCAGTACAAAGACAAGAGCGCAAATCACAGGCCTGAAAGATCACATCAGTCAATCCAAGAATGTCGGAGAATGATGGGGCGAGGCTCGGGTGAGGACTTACGCTAACAGCACCCCAAATGAGCTCGCACTGCAAGGAGCACTACGAATGGAATTGTCTAAAGTTAGTTGCCCCCATCCTGCAGCGAAAAGGGAGTGTACCAACCCTCGCAGGTGGCTCATCGGGGGTGAAGAATTCATACATATCCTTCGTGCGGTTCCCGCTGCTCACTTGCCTGCTCACAATCTCATGCCAAGTTCCTCTCGGTGCCAGATCGTTCCAAATCGACCGCTTCACAACATTTACCGGCTCTACTTCAGATGCTTCGACGCCCACAGCTGAAAATGCATTCCTCAACAGCCCGATATAAACAACCTGAAAGACAAGGGCGATAGTAGCTGACAGCAACCCACGCATGTTTTGAAGCAGGTGCGGGGAGCGGGAAAGGCAATGAAGCGCGGAGGGAGAAAGGACAAAGGAAGGAAAGGAGGAAAGGGTACAGGGACGCGTTGTTCCAGGCAGTTGACCCTTTTATGCGCTTGACGCGCCCCGCACTACACTCTCAGTCACAAGGACAGGTTCCTGACAGGGCCAGCGCTTATCAGAATAGTCATCGATTGACACTGGATTGTCTTCGTATCTTGACATGCAACTTACCAATGTTCGCCTCCAATGAGCGTTGGTAAGCAAGAGCTGTTTGTGTATGATCACCAGAGAATACACGTATTCTTTGCTGCACCATCCCGACATTGGGACTAAAACGCGCCGTCAGCCAGGGATCCCACCATCAAAACAGCACAGCATCCACAAATTATCACATCATTTCTCGCGTTGCACCTACACTCCGTCGCTTGCAACCCGCTCCTTCTACTATAGTAACACTATATGCCCCGCTCTTCCACATCATATTCCTGAGCTGAGACTAGATCAAGCGGAATGAGCACACCTGTGGAAAGTTACGTACCATCCAATGCGCTCCCACTGTTCATCGGCGCTTAGAAATTCCGCTAAATCGACCTTGGAAGAATTCAGAGATACGCTTTGTTATCGACGGTTTGACAGGTTCAGAGCTGTTTAAAAGAGAGCGGGGCGACATTCCGTAAGGGGAGTACTCGCATTCGTTCTCGAACTCCAAGACCTCGTTATCCGGATACCTCATCATCCCTCTGGACTCTTCAATTTCACCCCCAATTCCCGCTTCCACGCCGTTCTTGGATGCCGCAAGGGAGGCGGGAGACGAAGAAAGCGAATCAGAGCGAGGAGACCAAACCAACTCGGGAGTCATTGGGCTCGGTGGAACATCGAGGTGAGGTGTTTCGGCAGCACTAATTCCAGCGCGTGTGGCGGAAAGGAAGGTCTCGATGATGCTTGTGAACGAATTCAACACGTCGGGACTGATCTTCAACTTCCAGTCCAGCGCCGAGCAGAACTCTCTCTCCATCCTCGCCAGCTCATGGATATCGTAATTGTTTTGCGCTAGGCGTGCCCAAGTACGCATGGGATATGTCTTGTCAGATAGGAGCTTAGCAGCCACAAGGTAGGCAGCTATAAATAATCTTGAGGGGTCCCGAAGTTTGGTCTGACGACGTGGGATCCGGGCCTTATATCGATACAGCAGGCTAAGCGCGGCGAAGGCGGCGGAGGAGTCCAGAGGTGATTGGGATAGAGCATAGGCGATAAAGAAGGGAAGGGAGAGATAGGTATTTAAGGGAAAGAATGTTTCGGTATCGAGTCCCTGTTCAAATAATTCATGGATGACTGCGGCACAAACGTGGGCAAGAGGCTCGTGGTATTTAAGCCGCTGGTGATTCGGTGGTAAAAGGGCAGACGGTGGAGGCTCTGGCTGAGAGCGAAGAGGGGTATAAGGTTGGGGGCGCATACCTTCTGGGGATTAATGATAGCAGGGGAGACGAGAAGGAAAGCTCGGCCTGAGGTGAGGGTCGCAGGGTGGTCTTTTCGATAGGTTTGGTAGGATTTTATCTTCGACCGAACCACTCCTGTGCAACTTTCGTCACACTAACTAGCGGATTCTCCTAAAGGAAGTAAATGTCGATGCCAGTCTGCAAACATTAGGAGACTACAGACCTTCTGGGGCTTCTGGTCGGCGCCGCTTGTTTGAGTTTGATGTAAGTAAAGGAGGAAAACCTACTATACGATTACTAGGAAAACAAGGCATATATATATACACTAAGCTAACGAACGAAAATGAATAACAAATTCACCGAGCTACCCCCATCTCTTGGCCGATTATCTTCAGGCAGTCCCGTGCAAGTATCCTGGCGTCCAGCTCCACAACATCCTCAGCACTCTGGTAGCGATTTATCTTGATCCTACTGCCTTGTTTGGCATGATTGAGGTCTGATTGTTGAGTGAATGCCCAGGCAGCCGGCGCCCGACGAGGAATTGATGCAATCTCACAAATCGCACTATAAAAGTGGAATAGAAGCGCGGCAGGTGATCGTTTCGCGGCGTCAGACATAAGATCAGAAGGTGATGTGAGAATAGAGGTGTTAATGGCTAAGGCAATGGAGTCAGAGAAGATACAGTCAAGATGACTTTTGAGTTAGCTTACATGGTTGATCTACGGCATATCTTGTAGGGTCATCCGACAAAGCCGCCCATAATGTTCCTGGCCATAGGCGGGTATTCGACAGTTTTTGCAGTACATATAATAACTCGTCTTCTCGTGCCCTGAGTGATGGAGTCGGTTCGTGTGATCTATTAATAATGGTGAAGAACGTACCGGGGGAAAGGCAAGTTACCCCGTAAAGACTCATCGGCCACATACCCGACTAATGTTGCTCGACATCGATTAAGAAGAGATGGTATGCTGAGTGCAGCGAGCCTTTTGCGCGAAGGATCTCCGTCTTCTTAGTTAGATGATCGATATCCGGTCAAGCTTCGAAGAGAGCAAGACACTTACCTGCAGGTGCGCTCGAGCAGACCAAGAATAAGAGGTCGAAACACCAATAAGAAAACCTCTCTCTCGGCACAAGTTGTCCTAGTTCCGTTGTGCCAAGGTCCGACGCGCGAGTCGGGTCAACAGCTTTCACTTTCTCCGGGGTGGGCAGTGGTGAAAGAGGCGCATCCTCAGGTACGTATATCTCACTACCTCTGTGAAGTATACGAGCCAATTCCGAAACAAGAGCATCAGGTACACGAGGATTGGCTAGGTGGGGAACCACGTTTTCCTCAAGTTCCGTAAGGAGCGCCATGTCAAAGTCTTCTTCTTGTACCTGGACGTCCAACGAGAAGGCAAGTGCAGGGGAACTAGGCGGGGTTGATAAGACAAATTGCTGACCGGGATATCGTGGACATACCAATCGGCCAGTATGGCGCCTTTGAATCCATCTAAGACTTGACGCCAAATCCCTTCGATTCGGTCATCGGGGATATCTGGGGGACAGTCAACAAAAGCGTGATCAGGACCCTGTTCAAAAATTCACCTTGATCTAATTCCTTCAGATTGAACGCTGTCGGTGCCACAATCTTTAAGAAGCATTGTGTCGCTGTCTTCCATAGTGGTACGTCCTTGCCTGATTTGGAAGGCGCTGGACAATCATACTTGAGCTTCATAGGGATTGCATAGGCCTGTGAGTGAATTTCAGGTCAAGTTCTACACATCGAGGACAGTGGATGGTATTTACAGCAAGAATAGCCTCTGTCGTCCCGTCAACGTAAATTTCTGGAGAGCTCTTGAACCGCGAGAACAGATCCACTAGCATCGGCATCGTCTTTTTCGCAATTGCAATGTACGTCACGCGCTTCTGCGGAGTTTGCATCCTCGGGTGAGGCTGCACATCGAAGGCAGCAATGAACGGCAGAGTCACGTATTCCGAAAGGTCTCTCATGATGAGCGAGGGTGATCCAGGGACAGACAGGTCGACGCTTGTTAGGGTCTCCAATACAACAGCCTAGAATCATTTTAGCGCCAAATCGGGTGACCATGGTGGAACGTGAAGTACCTGTAAAGGTGGCAAGACATCGACATCCGGTCTGTAATCAGGTGAGCCGGGGTATGTCAAAACGCCCTTCAAAATAGCCGCAAGTCTCGTCAGCCTCTCAATATCCCACTCCGATCCAGTTAACGCCCGACTAGTCATCCTCGCACTCTGAATTGCATCCACAAATGCTACCAAGCTCTCCTGCGTGAACGGTCTCAGGTTCGCCGAAGCAGTCATGGTCGTCGTTGCTGAAGTTGGGGTCTCCGGATTCATATTCGCACTTCCCGCGTTTTTCACAACCGCATCGCCCAAAACATCAATCGTCTCCCAAACTTTGCTCAGAGCCTCCTTCACCTTCGCCCTCTCACCGCCTTCCACGACCGACACAGCCTTAATAGCCTTCTCCAAGGATCGTAGCGCTGGCGCGCTCACAGGTCGATTGTCGTATAACACCGCATCTTGCACATGACCCACAAACACATTCCACGCTTTCACAAACGACTCCAGCTTGATGATTGCAGCCACCAAGAAATCTTGTAAAATAGATCCAATCGAAATCAATGCCAAGATCTTCGAGTCGTCCCATGCCTTCTCTAGCGCCACACCTGCGTCATTGTCCACGTTTTCCAAATTATTCGCATGCGTCTTGATCTCCTCCGTAAGCGAGTCCAACAACGGGAATGAGACCTTCCACACACATTCATCCCAGATTTCCAAGCTCAGCGTTGAACCGTATAGTTGTATGGTCCTGAACAAGGTCTGGATCGCACCATCCCGCACCTCCGGTCTCGCGTCCGTACACAAATTTAACAACTCGGAAAGGAGGAACATCCACAGCTCGCTATACTGAGGCTCCAGCTCGGCATCCTTCCTCTTAGCCTGGATAGCATCCGACACGCTCCACAGTAGACTTGTAGCGGCCGTAAGCGCAATATTTGTGTCCGCCTGCCGACCAAACTGTCCCAGGGTGCTGATGCAGAGGCGGAGATGGTCGGGCGCAAGTGTAGACACTGAGTCACAGACTAATGTCAGAGACTGGAACGCAATCTTGACCAGCACCATATAACTCCGTTCACTGGGCATGCCCAGCCCAAGAGGTTTCATCCTCACTGTCGGCGATGGAGGTGTGCTGGTTGGAATAGAGTCCATAGACCCAGCACGAGCAGGCGGTGGTGGTCGACAGACACTCTCCAACATGTAAAATATCGTCTCCCAACCCGTAACCAAAGAATAAACTGAGGCCTGAAGAATCTGGTGCAACGTTTCAAGGCCCATCCTTCGCAACTCTACTCCTGTACTCGTGTTCGACGCAGGGATAGTCAGATCCGGCACGACTTGTTGCGCAAGAACGCCGAGGACGCGGTTCTGAACCTGAGCTTGTAGCTCACCCGTCGTCGAGGAAAGGTTCCGTGGAACGGCAAGGAGAATCTCGTCCAGTACACGAGCAGCTTGTATTCGGATTGGCTGAGGTGCAAGGGGAAGGCGTATAACCGAAAGCAGGTGCGTTGTCGTCGTATCCCATGCGATGCCCGGAGAACGATAGATCAAGCGATGGACGTTGAGCATTGCCACCCCTCCTAACCTCGAAATGCCAAAGTCCCCCGTCCTCTGCGGTATGATATCAGCACCAGGGTGGAAGCATGAGGCACATATACATACCAAAGTCTTTGGGATATGTATCCCACTAACCCTCCTCCTATTCGTTACCTCATTCTTTGGTGTAGGTACGGGCGTCAGTGAACCAGCCTCCTCCAGACTCTCCTCCGACTCAAATGCAGACAAGCTTGCGGTTTGCATCCCGATCATCTCACCGCTCAATCTACAAAGTGCATTCACGAAATCCCTAAATGCAGAGTCCTCCAGATTCTTCGAAGCATCGAACAATCGTTGTATACCGCTTTGCATAGTCTCTGGATCAAGGTCCGTGAGTAGTGGGTGGCGAGGAGCTGATGTGATTCCAGAGGCAGCTGATGTTGACCGACCTCCTGAGGCACTGCCGGTGTGTGGGCTGAGGTGACTCTTCCTGCTGGGCGTGCCTTGAAGGGCGCCTTTGTGCGTCAAAACGTAGTCTGCGTTCTGCAACACCTCTAACACTGCAAACCAGCTCTCGCCTAGACTGCCTGCCAAGAATAATGCGCTGGAAACGAAAACCTTGAGACAGGCCATATTGCGTTCAGAAAGCCCAGGCGGTTGCATTGGCGATGTCAGACCAACGCTGTCTGTGAGTTGGATTGTCGCGGAACGCGGAGTTTGGGGCTCAGCGTAAGAATCCAAGCTCGAGACAACACGCGTCGGGACGGCGAACTTGGCCAGGCTGTTGAAGAAAGCATCTCGAGGGGTGACAAGGCCAAGCATACCTGAGACGTTTGTCATGGCCTGGTAGCTTGCCAGAACCTCCACAAAAAGCTCGTCGGAGAGGTTAGTCGTGATGACAAAGGAAAGGGCGGCTAGTAGCGCTGGCCATCCGCTCTCAATGATGTCCCGTACAATATAGAGGTGTTTAGTGGAGAGTTCGTCGGGAGGAAGTGTCGAGAGATCAAGGGCTGGAGGTGCGCGAATGGCTGCGTCGCCCGGTGCGCGAGGTCGTTGGAGTATAATGGCGGTATATAGAGGGCCTACGAATGTAGCGAATCCTTCGCACAACGAGACCAAGCACTGCAAAGCCAAAAGATATACATAGGATTCGGGGATAGGCGGCGCGTCTGCCTTGTCTAATTGATCAATGCTAGACGAGAGGTAAGCATTATCTATGAGTTGAGGAGTTTGACACACACCACTGAAGTTTCATAGAAGACCCCTGTATACTAAGGCCTGTGCTCGAGCCCATCATCCCCACAACTCCCGATACAGTCGCACTGGCAGCGGTAGCGACACGTCCTGCTACACCGTCCAAACTCAAAGACGACGTGCTGTCATTGTGAACGCCAACTCCAAACATCGTCTGGTTAACACCCAGAAGGGCTGGTTTCTCCGTTATAAGTCGCTTCAACGCAGTTATAAGCGAGCTGAAAATATTGGATCCCGATTCCTGTCCGTCATACCGCGCCCAAACATTTCGCATCAGTTCCGCATCACTGCATAGCCTATGACCAGTGTGAGCAGATAGTCGAATATTTTGTGAACCCATCACATACCCTCGCATAATCTCCATCGCTAGAACCCTCATCCACGGCGGTCTAGGTGGGTGGGAGGATTCAGAATCTCCATCATCAGACACGACTTTGACGAGGTGCGTCAGGAATACTTCGGCTTCTGTTTTTAGCTCTAGAGAGAATTGCTTGAGAAGCAAAAAGATGACACGTGTGCAGCGAAGCATGAGGGGGAATAAAGGGCGGTCGGAAAGAGACTTTAATAGAAGAGGACATAGATGGTGCTGGAGAAGGAGTACTAGCTCATTATGCTGCAAGAAAACATGAGCTTGGCTGGAGAAATAGAACAGGATATATAACACCAACCTTCCGGAACACGTCGTGATAATTTGCCAATACACTCTCTATCAGCTCCAATGCAAATGTTTTATGAAGGAATTCAAGACGCAGGAAATGGGGTTTCTCCCCGTTGGCGAGCAGACAGAGATCTTCAAATACGGAGAAAGTGTCACGGGCAGAGGGACCAAGGGGTTTGGTGGTTCCATCAGGCAATTGGACGTCAACGAGGAGTTTAGGGTCCAGGTCCTCTAAACGATCCTCTGCAACCATTTTGTCCACCACGAACATGACTAACTGGCGAAGAGTAGCTGCTGCGGTCGATGAAACGACTGCAATCCTCGACTCTTGGAGCTTGAAACATAGCAATAGCGCCTGTCCAGCGCATTAGTGATGGTTCTGTCTCTTCGGAAGAAGCTCACATCTCCCAGCATTTCTCCATGGATATGCGGAAAGTTTGGAATGAGCGAAACGAGCGTCTGGAGGATACGTAGTTGGATATCGACACCTTGAGACATCGCATCGCTCATGGTGGTGATGATATGTGGAACTGCAGATTGAGGAACGGCTCGTAACGAGATCAAGCGTTGGAGTGAACCAAGAGATATTGCGACGACTTTCGCGTTCTTCGTTGCACACCCCATGAACACAGGTCGCAGAAGATCTTCAGAATGTGGGCCATCTAGTAGCGATTATAAGCGCGGACCTGAAAAATAGCGCTGACATGACATACCTAGTTCATGATTTAAGTGCCAAACATCGGACTGCTGGAAATAACACACCTGTTGCAACGCTCATGGCCTGTTCGGGTGATGCACGCAGAATCCCCAACGACTTTTCTGCAGCCTGTTTCTTCCTTCAATATCAATTCCCTTCTGAATCTGAAGACCTGACCTCGCGAACTTCTGGGTGTTTGCGGCGAGTCTCACTCGCCAGCGACTACAAATATGTCAGTAAGCAAAGGAACTAAGCATAATAGAACCTACCTGGAGCTCAGTCACAAGAAAAGACAACGAGCTCATAGTTGCTGTCACCAACAGGTCAGGGTAATAATGTTGAGAGATAGTCGTCAGCGAGATTCAATAGCGCAACGGTCCACGGTTTCAAACACGACCAAATACATTAATCCAGAAATAAAGCACATATTACGCAACAATAGCAGTCCGTAGCTCTCCCTTTGTCAATAGACCCTCCTGACTCTCCTCAACCTCTGGGACGAGCGTCACTAGCCTCGTACTCTGGATCTCTGATCCCCTCCTTTCCCAGTACCTCTCCGACTCGTAACTCCACTCATCAGCTCCTCGGACGAGATAGCCAATGCGCTTGACGTACATTGATACATTCTGGTCGACTTCCTGCCCCCACGATGGCAGCTCTTTAACTGCGTTGAGGAACGTGTCAATTCGTTGCTTTCCAAAGTTTCCGAGCCACTCCATAGCCGCAGATATGCCCATCCGGTGCTCCTGCATTATGGATGTCACAATATTGTGAAACGCAATACCACGTGCAACTTCAACGCTGTAAGAATGCATATCCTGTAAAAAGAGTGAGTTCGTGTACTCGGTTGTTTCGAAGAGCGTATCAGTCACTTACGTTGGTGATGCACAAAAGGTCCATAGCTGCAAGTGTCATTGACTGCACGACAGGATGGGAGAGAACCTCTTCCGGCAGCTCCAAGCCAAACCCTGCAAGAGCGATGGTAGCCTGAGCACCGAAAGTTTCTCTTCGGAGTTCCAAATAGTCTACGATGGATCGGACGCGCTTCGTCCTGCGGTCCTCTGCTTCTATAATCATGGATTTCATGTAGAGATCAAATCCTTCAATGAAGCGGTTGATACAGGCCGAGCCTGGTACCGTAAGTGCGAGAGCCCGCTGCCAGAACCTACGTAGTGTTGTTGATTTCTTTGCGCCTGTTATTTATAGCCACCACTCACTCCTGCATGAAGATCCCGAGCTTATCGCCTGATTTCCGCTTCTTGCACGGGTTACGCAGAACATCCATGACAGTATCACAAACTCGTGTAGCAATTTCGGGCTCGGCAACGTCGTTGTACTCATCGATAACGAAATAGGCATTGGCGAGATCACAGCCCACACGGCAGAAGTCTAAAGAGATTCTTGTCAGCGACACCGCATGGACCGATACTAGCCATCACGAGGAGCGTACCCCGGCTCTCTAAAGGGAAAACGAGACATCCGAGAAGACCTGAGCGACAATTAGTAACATATCAAAGTTAGAAGTCTGCTCAACCTGGGAAGCACGCACCGAACAGAGAGGCATCGAACGACTTTTGGGCCTTCGTATTGAAGAGGTTGTGGCCTTTAACCCATTCGGCAGACTCGACGTCGACGCTTCCATAATCTGGGTGCACCAGTCGCTCGTAGGGCCATTCCGCCAAGAAGTCGGGCAACAAGAAGGAGACAGGTTTGTGGATGTTAGATACAGTGCTCTGAACCATACTGATTGAGGAATTAATCTATAGCCGGAGGATAGCGAATGGGAGGATCGGGAAGTTTTTTTTTTCTTGCTGCACAAGATTATCCAGCAGCCTTGGAGCCTTTATACTGTGGCGGACCCTAACATCTGCAGCGAGATATTTAGGGATGCGATGGTACTTCCTCGGTCTCAGAATCCTCGTTATCCACGTATAACACGGCCTAACTCTTTCTTAGGTAAATCGATACATGCAAGATGTCAATCACAATATACATCAGCAGGTACGAGAGTCCTTGAGTGTGCAAGTTGCATAACCCACCGGTGACATGCGCTTCAAAACAAACATATCCCAGAATGGTATAGAGGCCGAAGACGTATTGGATATATCCAGAAGTCGGATAATGAACATCGGTGACAGCAAGAACGCTGTAATCTGTTGTTCCGGTTCGGTTAGTTACCTTGCTTCTCGGGTTTCAGGAGTCTGTCGAACATTGCATGCATCCACGCATGGTTTGAGCCTCTCGTTCAAGCTTGCGAGGGACAAGATCTTCGTTCAGGTAAGTCACAAGTCTCTGCCCTTGGGATAGTGCCGAATCAGTCGATTACCATCCACGGAGACGCTGGCACCCAAGCGTTTCCAACAACTCAACTGTTGACCATATTCCTCAGACATGATGGCGTACCACGCCGAGGTTTAGCCTCACGCGCGCCAACGTTGGCATCCGATCCCGGATGTAGCCAATTCTACAAGTAAACCTTCTATTCATGCCTTCCACCCACGTCACAGACCTTCACCAAGGCAAGGAAAGCGGGTTTATGAATCTTCCGGGAACGACAAGCGATTACAGCCTATTCTTTGTTCTCGGACAATTTCGCATAGATAGCATATGTCATACTTCTCGCCTGAGGCTATGGCCCTGATAGGAAGGTGCCAGTGAGAAGCGGGCACCTAACCCTGCTTAATTTCGGGCAAAATCGTCATGTCGATGCCCACGTTTTCTCAAGACTCAAATTTCTTGCGTTTATATTTGATTGGTGCTTCAAGTCCACAGATATCCCTCCATTTTATTCCGCGAGGACACTGACAGAAGACGACTGTTAGGAAATCTCGGGTCTATTCCCGAAAGCCGGGAGTAAACAAATGGCTGCCCCATGTGGCCACACTGCCTTCCGCTTCTAGCGCCACCAACATCCACAACGGGCCAACGACTCTCCTTCGCCCTTGCGAGAATATCTCGTTCCTAATTGTGCGGGGCTGATGGACGTCAAATGCCCACCACCGCATTACCTGCAATTTCTTTCCGGGTGGACAGAGTTCCGAATCCCCATGGAGGTGTAGCACAGATCGTTGATCAGCCCTAGGTCTCTCATAGGGTAAGATTCTGTCTCCCACGAGAAAACATGAGTGTATGCCTGTCAATCACGCTGCGCTTTTCACGCACGCACCGGATCGGCCACTGGGGTGGTTTGCGGATATGCAGTCCGCTCTGCCATACCCCATACCTGTCGCAACTATGTATAACCCCTCACAAACAATCGGATCTTCCTGGGGCAAGATTGGTTTGCAGGTGGTTTTGTATTGGGGGAAACTTTGCTGGAAGGGCCTCTACTAGCTCTGCAACTTAAACATTATGACGGGTGTTTAATAGCAATTCTTATGGGGTATGCATATCCTAATACTTTGGTCAAGCTTTCCAGAGTGCTATGTTTTGAGACAAATGGTCTCGGTATCAAATAACAGACAAGGGCGTATTCGCCCGTTATCGGTTATCCCGGCCCTGACCCTTTTCGAACCCAATGATACAAACACAGGTCCGCAAGGGCGGACTTACTTAACGTTCATGAGGCCGCTGGTAATGCCAGACCCTCCTTTCGCCTACTAGGGACTCAGCTCGTGTCTATCGCAGCTTTATGTGAGACCTGCCTCCGTATTGGTCAGGCGCCCCAAGCTTACGTTTAAAACACCGCCGGCTTTCATGGACCTGCTGGTGCTGAGAGGTCCGTCCCGTCGCAGACTTTCGCAAGGTAAGTGAAGGTAAACCTAGGCGCTTCTTTCCTCCTGCTGCGAAGTTGAAGAAAGGGAAGGACCGGATGAAATTCCTCCAAATACTGGTCTGACAACTCACTGGGGAGTACCCCACATATCTTAACCTCGTCGACGTCAGGATCCACGAGGTACAGAAATCGTCCTCATGCATTGTTGAGGGTCCAGTTTGAGGAGCATTTCCTGACTTTAAGAACTCGGAGACCGAGGTTACAATTTCGAGGGGGATGTTGTCGTCGACGGTCTTGACAAATACGAAAGTAAGCATGCTCAGTGCGCTGTCATTGAGACTACCAGCAATAAACTTCAACCCACCCCTCCGGAACGTCATATCACTGCTGCATCACCTTCTCACCTCGTGAACATTTATAGGTTTGAGTATACTCTTCCTGTATTCCGTGAGGCGGACAAAGACATTGAGATATACCCTATGAATGGCTTCAGAAACGATTTGCTCGTAGCATATCATATGTACCCCGCCCCTTATGTCCGTCTGAAGAGTTTTCGGGCAGCCGGCTGACCACTGAGCAGGGTTTTATTAAGTATTCAGGCAAGTACGGTGACAGGTGTATTACAGGTGGCCTAGTGCAAGGACCAGCTGAAGAATTACGGTCTATCGTGACCTTAGGCTCGAGGGCGATGAAAAACGTGTCCGGAGGGCCTGCACCAAACCTTAGCTCATTCTGATGTATGTCCTCCTTATGCAACAAGTCTTCCAGAACATTCTTCCCCTTGAACATCTAAGCACCATCCCTGTCTCCTATCGCTCCACCACACCTGCGGATCCTTGGTTTACTCTCGGTTTCTCC
Organism: Podaxis sp. C-F-101400; assembly: GCA_018524895.1. Taxonomy (NCBI): domain Eukaryota; kingdom Fungi; phylum Basidiomycota; class Agaricomycetes; order Agaricales; family Agaricaceae; genus Podaxis; species Podaxis sp. C-F-101400. The sequence continues at coordinate 119,594 of JAEUWR010000168.1, forward strand.
TGACTTTGAACAGTGCTGCGTGAGTCTTTTGGGCAGGGTCCTCAACGCCGGAGATTGCCGCATAGCTGTTTGGCCGGAGAATCCTTTAACAAACAATGTCGTCTCTCAGTCTCCGACCCGTTATCCAACTTCCGCCGCGATGTCGACAAGCTCATCAAATGCACAAAGGCCCATCGTATTCATGGATATACAGATTGGCGAAACACCCGCCGGCAGGATGAAGTTTGAACTGTTCAGTGATATTGTACCGAAGTGCGTTCACCCTTGATTACCTCTGAATGACTCTTTGCTGATTAGTAGGATAGGACCGCAGAGAATTTTCGACAGCTATGCACTGGAGAATATAGGTTCGTTTGCCATCTGGGCAGTACAATGCGACTCCATTTGTACTGAGCGTGATTGGATAAGGGTAAACTCTCGCCCCCAAGGCTATAAAAATGCGACCTTTCATAGGTATAAATCCATCCTATCGTTCCGGGAAACCTGAAGAGAACATCTTAACGATATCTTTCACAGAGTGTGCGCTCCCGTCCTTCATTAAAGGGTTCGCCATGCTTACAATAGCCACCATCAGCGTCCCGAATTTCATGTGTCAAGGTAACCCCAAATCAGTTGACCCCATGGCTCACAATGACTCCTGAATAAAGGTGGTGACTTTATCAAAGGCGACGGGACGGGTACATTTTCAATATACGGAGAAAAGTTTCCGGTTCGTCGTTCTGTTGCATCGACTGTGGAGCACACTCCCAATTCCTTCTAGGATGAGAACTTCATTGAGAAACACACTGGCCCGGGGCTTCTGTCGATGGTAAGCAACTAATTTGCATTGCTTATCACTCCTACTCCGATTATTTATTGAAGCCTATAGGCTAATTCAGGTCCAAACACGAACGGCTGTCAGGCACGTTCCAACAATCATCTACGTCAGGTTTTCCCTTAACGCAGTAACCACAGTTCTTCATTACAACCGCCAAGTGCGATTTCTTGGACGGAAAGCACGTTGTCTTTGGGAGGGTCATTGATGGGATGTTAACGCTACGCAAAATCGAGAACGTCCCAACAGGTCCGAATAACCGCCCCAAGCTTGTGGTTAAGATTGTTGGTGAGTATTGGTATTGTTCGTCGAGATAGTGTCTATGGGCTAACTGTCCCCAGAATGCGGTGAAATGTAGTTGTTGGATGATCGATTTGTTCTCGTTTTTTCCAACTGTGTTTTTCCTTCGCCTTTCCACTGAATACAGTCACGCTGCTAAACCACAATGTTTTCTAACCACGGTTCGGTCAAGACAGAGTAGGAGTAGGCTCGACTCGGGCACAATATTTCGTTTGGTTTTCCTCGATTATACATTGGGTGCTCAAGCTACCCGGCTTTCAACGATTCCATTCCCCCATACCACCAAATTGAACTACACAGGAAAGCAAAGTGTAGCGACGCTGTATTGAACGTTATCGCAGGCGGATCATAGGAGATCGGTGAAAGAAGGATATGGGATCAGCGTCCAGCCAACTTGACGCTTCCAGCATACGACCTTGTACTCCCCACGACCAAGGATATAGGGTCTGTCCAAGAGAGCAGTCGCCGGTTTCCACCAGTAGAGACTTGGATTGTATGTCTGTCTGGCAATCTTGTCCCGGAGCTCGGGTGGTATCTAAAAATGCAGTATCAGAAACACGAAAGAAAGGATGTAAAGGCAGCGATTCACATTTTCTATCAACCCCTCTAAAGATAGTTCAAGGTCGTGAAACGCTGGGCTGGGGCCTCGTTTGATCAAATGAGGAATCTTCTGGAACTGGAAGTCGAGCAGAGCCATGGTCGTTGAAGAATCCAAAGGGCGTATCGATTGACAAAGGCGAAAGAATGTAGCAAGCAGGAGCCGGTATGTCCGCATTTCGTTCAATCCTTCCTTGGGCCATGTAAGGTCAATGACAATTGACTTTTCTGATAAATATTCGGACGATTGCGATGAGCACAACCTGTTACAGACCCTATGTTGATGACTGACACACCTGTGCTACGGGAGTGTACAACGTTTAAGCGTTCTATTAATTCCATCCGGAGGGCATCCAAACAATTTGAGTAGACACAAAACTTCCCCGACCGCTGAGGCTCTTGCATGAATTCCATAAATGATGCGTGATAGAATTTGATATCCAGGTGGTCAAATCTATTCAGCGGAGGATATACAAGCTGTAACACTGAATGCAGAGGACCACAAGAGTTCCGGAATTGTGGTTCAGTGAGACCGAGGACATTGGCTAATTCGATGGCCCCGAACCATTCAGAGACCTCCGAATAATCGGATTCCCAGAAGTTATAAATGGGGAGGAAGCTTTTGAGAAGCAAGATCCTCTTAATGGTTGGAAGAATTTTCGAAGGGATTTGACGCATGATGAGGGTATAGAACAAGTCGAGTTCCACCAGGGGATGGTCTGAGTTGGTCGTTCCCCCACGCGTTGCAAGAGAAAGGACAGCGTGCAATTTGTCAACGGGTCCGAAGGAATTGTGTTCGCCAATAAAACGAATGACCGTTGCCGGGTAGATGAACAAACCTGCTGAGAGACGGACGAGGGACGCGATATCCTGTTCGGATGGCCAAGATGGCAGTAGACCATGCTGTTCCTGTATCCTGCGTAATTCATCTGACAGATAGCGCCAGATTTCCTGGTCTACTTGGCGAGATACTGCGAGTTCTGTATGTAGAGATAATGGGAATATACGATCTGATGTGAACAATGCCACTACGTGTGGTTCTGGACGACTGAAGAGAGCCCAGCGGAAGGGAGTGGTTTCTTCCCGAACTGATGTTGCGATGATCTCAACGATATCGCACTGCGCTCTAATCCCTGCGCATTCATCGAGGCCATCGATGATAATCACCTTCTCCCCGACAACTTCTCCTTGTGATCGGAGCTCTCGTAGAGGTTTAACAAAAAGCTCCTGAAACTGCCGCTTTATAGACTTCTTGACGAGAGTTGGGTCCTTGCGTATATCACGGTCGAGGATATTGCTATATGAGTCCGATTTTGTGGCAATCTGATACGAAATGGAGGTGAAGAGGAGGTTCGAATCGCACCATTCATTGAGGCGGGAAAAGAAGAATGCGGCTGCGAGTTTACTTTGCGGAACCAAGAGTTCCGCGCACGACTGCGCCACAGCCGATTTGCCGACCCCAGCAGGTCCGTGCATCCAGAGGAGGCGTTTGCCTTGGTGCATGGTGCCGGCCCCCCAGTTTGTAATTTCGTCAATGAAATTTTGGCGGGTGCCGGGATGGCATTCGGGCGGCGGGTACCGAGCAAAGGAATCATGAAATGCTTCCGGGATGGATGCCTCGAGCAGTATTTTGAGACCTTCACAAGTATGTTATCAGCGATGGTCAGCAGAGACGTGGCGGGGGAATGAGATTATTTACCAGCGCCCTTCCCATCTATCGTCACCTGAGAGTTATCAATGAATTGTGGGTTGTTGAGCACGAAATCGTGAGCATCTACTCTTAGACTCGCATTAGACATGGTGGTAACGATGACTAAGGTCGTGGGACGCTATAAGCGTGTCCGAGGTGTACGCTTGTTTGCTTGCTGCGGTATATGAATTTTGGGTTCCTCAACATCATCAACGTGCATTTCACTACTTGGCCGCCATACCTCCCCAGACCATCACTATCCTTATTTCTCCCTGTTTCGTGTTATTTTTTCATACTACACAGTAGTAATATGTCAAATCTTCCCCTTCACTCATACCCGCGCGCACAATCAGATGTTCTCGACTTAAATTTCAAAAATCATCGTGTTAGATGTACACAGGGAACTAGATGTGAACGGCTACCAGGCAGTTCGGCAGTCATCCCGAGGAGCTTTTGGTTTCGTAGAAAAGCTGAAGGATTGGTCAACGAACTGATCGGGCCCAAGAGACGGATCAAAAAGCTCACCCCAACAAAGTAAATGAAACTGTGTAGGACTGTGGCACCGTGACCGGGGACAGCAACGGCACCAGTACAGTGGAGGAAAATACCCTTTCCAACCAAAGATTTGTCCGGTGAGTCTCCACATGGGTACTCGGTGTCATAGCTAATGGTGTCCCATGCATTGAAAGGAGTATCATTTAGGTCGAGGCGAAGGCACCGCCTGACCCTGGTGAGTACATCGTCGTAGATGTTCTGAAGAACACCTGCTTCTAAATGGGTGAGCGATACAATCTAAGGCGAAAGCTCGCCGCTGGCTTACCGCTACCACACTGCACCAGGGAGCCCAGTGCGCTGCACCACCAATGAGTAAATCAATGTTCGTATATCGGAGATTAAGCTTGGACCCACCCAATCACCCTCTTTGCTGCTTCTGCTGCGGTTGCGTCGTTTGGTGTGGTAGTATCAAAATTTGCTTTCCTGCGTATAGTATGCCCCCCAGCGTATCGCTTGGCACGCTATTGTACCCGGCATAGGCAAAGCCAAAAGTGCCTTGGAATTTCGCACCCAAGGCCTTCAGCAAAATCTCATGGAGCGCACTAGGGGACGGAGTGCCAATGCCTGTGTCCTACGGGCCGAGATTAGGATAGTTATTATTCACGTGTAATAGCTCACTGGCAACGCACCTGATGGAGAACGAGTTGCAAGGAGCTCGAGTAAATAGCAGAAAGCAGCTCTCTGATTGCGGTTTTCATTGCTGATGCTGTGGCGTAAAACACCCCGCAGAAGTACAAAGCCCGATAGGTGATATTGCTGCGGATAGGAGAAATTAAAGTGCAATGCACGAACTCTCCTTTGATGACCAGCCCTGGACTATCCTTATCAGGAGAGGGTAGAACTTTATCATACTCCACTGAAGTCCAGCCGCTGAGGTTCGAGGTCGAGGACCTCAGGAGAAGCTCGATCTCACGAAGCAAGCTGTATTTCTCGGAGACTGTGCTACCAAGTTAGCGTCCTGGCACCAACGTGGAGCAAGGTTATGAGATGGACGTACCAGCCTACTGTGGTAGGGTGATTTGGCTGTATAAAACATTGAGAATAGTCTCTTCCCCGACTCAGAGTCCAGACTCACCTGAAAATAGCCCGATCAACGGTTTCAGAAAGCGTTGAGAAGTCATCATCCTCAATGTTGAAGAGATGTGAAGGCCGACCCGGGTCTTCGGTCAGGTCGTCAGGAACGCAATCCGCACCACAAAACCTGAACTTGTGGTCAGCGTAGAAAAGGTCATTGTCACGGTATCGCATGAGTGCTCGTTCCAAGGAATCAATGATAGGATCTTCAGAAGCGTCACAAGGCGGCTGGGGCAAATTAAGCGAGGCCACGGGAGGGGGATGCGGTCGAGGCAAGTACCTTCTTGCACGACAATGTTGCTGCATTTTCGTACAGGGCTTTCCAGGGAGCCACTTTTCCAGACGCCGGGGCAGCCCAATTGACGGGCTCAGGAAGCGCTAGGAAGTTATCACCCTCCAAAATGAAGGAGTGTGAAGGCCGCCTCACGTCCTCAGCCAGATTATCCGGAGTTGAGTTGGTACCCAAAAAACTGAGCTTATGGTCGGCATTGAAAAGGTCATTGTCGAGGTACTGTGTGGCAATGTATTCCGGGGGGTCCAAGCTCGGATCTTCAGGGACGCAAGACGGCTGAAGATATTTAGCGAGGTCGCGAATTGAGAGCACTTGTAGGGGGGTACCTTTTCTGAAAACAGAGTTACTGCCTTTTCGTACAGGGATTTCCGAAGGGCCTTCTTTTCCATAGCTGGTGCGGATACAACTGGATAATAGACATGGGAGAGCGTCAGGAATACTGGGGAAGATTGAAATGATAACTCTCACTCCAATGCAATGGGCTGCACCCCACTCTACAGTGATCACTGCATTTTCGCGCCAGCCAGATACCTTCAGAAGGACACAGTTCAGGCGTAACGATTTCTCGTGCTGGCCCTGTTGCTCGTAGGTGAAGCTATTAATGTCAGAGATCCATCCGTTCTGGAGCCCCATCTCGTTGAAAACCTCTCAATGCATTGGCGGATATCATCCCGAGCTCGGGGGGGGGGGGGGGGGAAGACCAACGGTTTTACTCTCAAAATCCTTCAGAATTGTATCCAGGGCTGTTGTCGATCTCAGAGAAAGGTGTGAGGCTAACGAGGGAGAACACTCACAATTGCTGGGTTTGGGCGCAGAGGGTCTACCAAAACCGTTCTCGCTCCCCGACTTTCTACACTTCTCCCTTGAGTCCGAATCAGCATAGCGCTGATGGAAGTGTTTAAACGCTGCCGCGACATGGGTCCCTGGAGCGAGTGTTGGGGGAGTACTGCGTTCTTCATTATAGGAGTAGTGGAAAGAATCTCTGAAACGTTCGAGGGCGATTTCCTCAAAGATCTCATTCAGATTATCGAACGTAGGGTTCTTCAACCTAAGAGGCTGGTCATTTTTCATCAGTGGTTGGGCGTACAAACTCAGTAGTATGATTGCTGCACCTTAGGTAGAGACACGCTGGCCCTTTTGCAGGAAACCTGCTCATACGTTTTTTGTGCGTCTTGCACCTTCGTTGATTCGCCTGGAGATAGACCCGTTATTTGTGAGAGATAACGCACTGACCAAGGCATCCTGTCCATAAGGCGAGTGGTAATTGGTAGGGTATTGACCCTGTACGCGGGATTAAAAGCGAGGGGAAGACGATAAGCGCCAAAGACGAACCGTAGGACCTATCTTAAGGTGTTATATGCCGCCCGAGACCGACAGAGATTCAGTATCCGAGAGTGAGGGTGACGTCTAATCCTGATACTGGTTTTAAGATTATGTGGGAATCCGCTCTCCGTAAGTCATGTTGGCAGGAGGGTGTAACCCAAAAAAGCGTGGCCGCGGTTCTATTGCTAGCCATCATGGATGGGAGGCTTCTCCAGAATGGAGGCATCTGTTTATTTTAGGTGGACAACGCCTGCATGCGTCGTGGCAGGAAATCTAAATGCCAACACGAGGGGGATCGATGCTAGGTGAACATTAACATTTTCCTTTGGGTCTCGTGCGGGACAGTGGAAACAAATTACTTCTCGAAGGTTCGCATCAACTGTGACTCTGGCACTTCTATCTTTCAAATCCAAAGCGAACAGCGCAATGTCGTACTTCAGCGGCAGTTGTAGATTCAAATATGCCTTAAACTGGAAGCACAAACAAAAGTGCCAAGTGTGAGATGGGAAAACTGTGAACATATCCCTGGAGATAAAACAGCTGTTGATGGTTCAAGGTTCAAGATCAATTCTCGGCTTCGTGGGCAATCGACTTGACGAAGGAGGCTACATTGCGATCTTCCTGAACATTCTTGAGTATGCCGCCAAGGGCATTGGGGCCTTGTGGCAATGTGGAGAGCAGGTGTTGTGGAAACCTCAAGGAAGGCGATAGTATCGATAGATGTCGAGTCCAATGCTGCGCCGGATACTTTGGTTAGTACCAAATAGAGTGAATTGATCACCATTGTCCCATGCTACAGTAGGAGAAGGACGTATGACTGCATGACAGAACTTCGGAGATAGAGGGCGATCCGGGGAATTGAACGAGAGGTGATATGAAGGAGGACTTGTGTTGAGTAACACGTTGAATTGAGTAGGCAAAGGACACGCATTGGAGAACGTGCGTGATTACGCTGTGTAATCCCACAAAGTTGGTGAGGATCCCCGGTTCAGACTTTCCTAATAACCCTCGATTCTTACAGTATGAAGCAGCGCCCATACAGCATGTCAAAGGTATTTCAGCCTCCCAAAGTAGAGTCCAAACGGAAGCCCAATGGAAGTACGGATGGTGCGGAATGAGCAAACGCGTGTTTGGGGAACAATACATCACACCAGTACTTCAGCACTAGTCGCATTATCTGCGCGCGCAGTGAATGAAACCCATATCCGATTTTTCACGGTAGCCCGTTCTCACTCCCTGCAGCAGTATTCCTAGGAGAATAGACTAGTGTATCACCAGTTGGAAAGCTAGTAGTGCAACGTCTTGCATTCCAACTTATGTGATAGTGGGAGCTTTACAAGAGGCCCGGGTAGTAGGAATTGAAGGAAAGGGGAAACAGAAACAAGATGTCCACAGCAGTCGAAGCAAGCTACAATCTGAATGATGGCCTTTCGTGGCGAGCTGTTCTCGCGGAACGGCAAACAAGGAAATCTCTCAAAACCACGGATCCGACTCCCTGTCATAGGAACAAAATAACTTTTATCGCTTGTCAGTTATCGTCGGCAACTACCATTTGATGCCACTCACTCCAAGGTAATATATGAATAACCTTCTCGTGTGGAATCTCGTCCTGTCCCCCATCCGTTTGTTCAGCGTCATATCTCCAAGTGCATAGACGTATATCGAAAATTGCTGAGTATCCTGACGGACTTCGGGGTCGCAGTATACCTGGGCGAACTGGCCAGTATGCCACCAATTCTTGTCTTGTGGGGCTCCTGTGCCACCATAGTAGAGTATGCGCTCACGCAAGTCATCGCAGATAGGCCCTATAGATCATGTATGTAGGTAACAGGACAACAGGGAGTATGCCGTACCTAGAGCAAAACGCGCGAAGTCCCTGTTTTTCTCTGGGTCTCGTCTGTTATGACTTCAACAATAGTCGAGAATGATGTGAAAGAAATCTCGTACATGAATACTTGTGCGTTCATCCATTCTTCGACCTCAGCCTCCGTTGCGGGACAGGATTTAAGCTGGAGGAGTTTCTCATATGTCTTCGGCCGGCGGCCGTCGGGTTTCACTCGTGGAGGTGTAGAATCCTTGCCATTGTACTCGAAGTCGAAAGCCTTCCTGAATTCTTGCTTGGCGAAACTGAACATGAGTTCCTTAAGCTTAATGCCGTCCACAATATCGCCACTCCCACTGTCTCCTTTGATGTGTCGACGAAGGGTGTTGGCAAGAGTTGTAAAGAGCGTTCTCGAGAGTTCTTGCTCTGCATTCTCACACTCATAGAACACCTGGGACGAAATAATCAACAGCCATCTTCTGGGTATGCTCAATCCTTACCGTCATGATGTATATATAGGTAACAGAGACTCTTGTTTGCGAGTTATCCGGTGTCTTGTGATCATTCCAGGATATGATAATGCCATTCTGACGAATGGGGTGATCAGTAGGGTCGGCCGGGGTATAAGTCTTGTCGATGCGCATCAAGTTCCAAGTCCTGGTTGAGGCGTTTCTGAGAATAGACCTGTACTGTGCGCAGGTGTCCGCAGTCGCTGAATCTGAGAACAATAGAATATCAAATATGGTTGATTCAATAAGCGGCGACGGACCTTGAGCGGATTCCAGAGGAATGGAGATGCCGCTGGCACCAAACACAGTGAGAGGATGCAGAACAGTCGAACATCATGGGTTTTTTTACCTATAAATTTGGGTCTTGACGTAGGTTTCCAGGTCCGTGTCGTTGGCATCCGGGACATAGTACAGCTGCGAATTCCGCGCCGCAAACGCGCAACCAGGACCCCGCGTATGGTCCAAATTGAGAGGAACGTCTCCGTAACGATACCCAAACTCCGACCTGAATCGGTTTTTGGCATAGGTGTCGAGAGACGCCTTGAGAAGCTCGTCTGTGGAGGGTACAGCATTATTGCCCTAAACCCAGTATAAGTGGGAAAGAAACAGGGATCTAACAACAATAGGATGGGTCACCTCGAGTCGGGCTGCATCCCTATACGCGGATTCCTGGATTCGATCTCGGACAGCCTTGGTCTCAGACACTGTCTTGTAGAAGACCTGGTTGTGTTTTATGAGTGAGTTGAAACCCCTCTAAGACTATTCACTCACCCCGCAATAGAAAATGACTGCAAGCCCTGCCTGAATCGTGTCCTCAATTAGATTGCTATGAGCATACACCAAGACTGCATTGCTCATGAAGGTGTCTTGGCCTTCCACTCTCGCATCATACGCTCGTTTATAGTCAATATACTCCCATTTTCCCTCTGTGTCGCGCGAGGTGATGGTGTTTGCTATGGTGGAAAAGTCGTTGACGGCGGTTTCTGGTAAACTCAAATAAGCGAGAACTTTCATGATAAATTTCGGACATACGTTCCATCCAGCATGGTAGGTTGAATTTGCTGTTGGAATTCATTATAAGATTGCGGCAAGCTCGGATTTAAACTTGCCTGAAAATAACAGCCTTGAGATAGTCGTTGGTTTGTGTCGAGACACCTGACGGAGTAATGCTGCATAGTTTCGCAAATGTTTTAACATCACTGAAGACGCCCGGTGGCTGCACGTTGGTCGCCTCATCGTCATAGCTGTATTTGTGGACTTCGCGGAAACGATTCATTGCGATTTTCTTAAGGACTTCCAAGTCATATGTATCGTTCGCAGGATCCTGGAAAAAGGCAGGCTCAGTGGATCGTACCAGAATGGAGTGAGAATGAGGGCAAGACCTGTTCAAGGAGAGTACAGGCATTGGCAGTCAGCTTTCTGACTAGCTTGTCCTGTACTTGCTTCTTTAACGCCTCCGTTGTCGTCCTACGGCCTCCCATGATGTAGAGTCTGGAGTATGCACTGGCAAGAGTTACTTCGTCACGATCCGATGAGTCAGAATACTTCCGTTCTCATATATTGGTATATGTGGGTGACGGTGGGTCAATGGTAAAGATCAATCGGAGGACTTCGCAACCATTAACAGCCGATCAACCGTCCTGTGCTGTTCAGTGTCAGGCGTGAAATGTAGACCTTGTTTCGATGTCATTGGCGAAGAACCTCCGAAGTTGATATGAAGAAGCAGTTAAAGTTCGACACTCGGCCAGTGTAACGCGCTGACGGTATGTTATGCCGAGGTAGGTGTAACATGCATGGCCCAAGCACAGCATAGGCGAGGCCCACCTATCTACATTTCGCTCTTCTTCATTATCTGTGATAGCTACCACAAAGTAAGCGATATGCGTCCAATGGGATTTTGTCATGATAGTGATAGCCCAGAATAAGGGTACCCGGAGAGGAATAGGCATGCGTTGCTGTGGAGGAGTGCTGCGACTTGTACGCTGGCCAAGGGCATGTTCCCACGTGCTTGCCAGTCCGCAACCACCGAAGAGCAGATTCTCGAAGGTCTATAACTGGAGCCTTGATTCTGATGTTCCAGCTTGAGGCTTCTGAAACGTGACGTATCCCAGTGCAGTATTCGTGAAGATTGTTATTCGCTGGAAAGGCTAGCCTCGATACGACTGCGTCGACAGGGAAAGCGGGGACAAATGTTGGTGGGGACTCCGTTTAGTTTCGACTCCGAATGTGGTTTCGTTCACTGGTAGTGAGGTTCTCATTTAACATCTACGCAGAAGCAAGCCTTCGAGAACTGCTGACCTTCTCCAGCACGATATGATGAATGTTCTGCCAGACCCATAAAACCATTCGAGCAGCACAATGATGTACATTCAAGAATAACAACAACAATGGCCTATCCTACACGATGACATAAACATAGACAAATACTCAAAGCTTCGCATACAACAAATAGATACAAACCAGTTTCAGGAAATAACACATAGGAAGAATATCACCAGCATTTCAACATTTCAAAAGCAATGGCGTGACATCAAAAAGCCAAACAGAGACCCTTATGCTCCAGCACCGACGACCCGCTTACACCCTTTAGCGAACTTCTTGGGTAGCAGGGACGCCCTTGGGAATGGGAGCGTGTGGGACAGGAGCGTGAGGGAACTTGAGCTTGAGGCCTATACGCGCCGAGTTATATCAGTTTTGACTGTGACACAACCGGAAGAGGGGGGATTAAACGAAGAAGGCGTACCGAGGTCTTCGGCCAACAAGTCCGCACCCTTCTCGCCGACGAGGAGTGCAGAGGAGTAGGTATTCGTGCCCAAGTTTTCCTAAAGGATCAGTCATGTGAGTTACGGTTTTTTTCTTGAGGAAAGAAGGGGAAGAGACGTACGGGGCAGATACTCAAGTCAACGCACTTCAAGTTCTGTGTGCCATAGACGTTGAGGCGGGCATCGACGACACCACCCTGTTCTCTTGGCTTCATAGCTGTTCAAACACCGTCAGACTTGAGGCCACCTTAATTATGTAATTGAACAAACGTACCGCAAGTACCTAGACTGTGCCAGGTCGTCTCGACGTGATCTGTCCAACGTGGTTCGTAAGCGACGCCAAATGTATGCATAAAGCAATGACGGACCAGAAATCCATTCATCGATAGCCTTGTCGTCCTCTGGAGTATACTTGATGTTCTCATGCACCTTGTTGGCGTCATACGGCTCACCAGGTCTGTGCCAGGTACCTAATAATCGTCATATTCATTAGCCATCACACTCCCCTCACCTCGAAAGGGCAAAACGTACCCATATGAAGACCGACAGTGAAACCATCAGGCATCAACTCCTTCGCAGTCTTCAAATCAATGTCCTGACACGCGGCAGGCGAGTCGGGATGGAAGTGTGGGTGGTGAGACGTCAACTCGCCGCGGAAGGCTGAATTACGGCTCATGTCAGTTGTTGATGCCGGGAACTCGAAACTGAGACGTACCGTCCATGCGCCTGGCAACTTCACGAGTGACCTTATAGCTCCACCTGATCGGGGCAAAGTCGGCCTTGTCGTTCATGAACCCGGAATCGAAGAACGGCTCCTTGTACGGGTTTTGCGATTGAATATGAATCTACAATAATCACAAACAATATCAGCAATGCAATAGTTCCCCGCGGTCGGTGGAGAAGTTAAGTACACACCTTGCCGCGGCTAGCTGGGTACTCCAAATATTGGAACCTATAAGTGACACGATCAACACCGTATTTGAGACGTAAATGAGACGAGGACGCACATAGTGATATACTTCCCAGGTGGTAACAACGTGTGGTCTGCGTACGCGCCAGCTACGATCGAACCAAACATCACGGGCTTGTCTGGTTTATCCTTGAAGTACTTGTTCCAGAATTCGTTAAATTCAGGTCCCATCTCCTTCAACTCTTCCTCAGTCGGGCGAATCTTGAATCCGGCATCGATGGCATTGGAAGAGAGTCGGGCTTTCTCAGGGCTTACTTCCCATTCTTGGAAGAGCTGGATGTGAGCAGGGGACACCAATTGAGTTCTGGATCGTTTTTGAAAGGATAAGGATACTTGCCTCGCGTCGGACTTCGGGGACACCACGGAGGAAGTCATCGAGTGTCGGGGACTCGTTCGAGACGCGGTAGACTATCCACCTATCAGTAACCAAGCCCCAAGGCGAAGTCACGAATAGAATAACTTACCGGACAGCGTCGTATAATGATCTTGATACTCCTCGCTATCACACAACCCCCATTAACCTCCAAATCACAAAACACGAAACCAAAAAAGTAACTCACCCAACACCCGGCAGATCACTAACAACCTTGATATCCAATTTCTTCAACAACTCCTTATTCCCTACACCACTCCTTTCCAGAATCTGGGGCGTGCCCAGCGTTCCGGAACTGAGCACAACACACTTCCTCGCCTTTACGATCGTCTCACGCAGTTGTCCGGCGTGTGCACGGTTACGCGCAGGGACATACGCGACACCGACGGCTTTGTTGCCTTCGAAGATGACACGGTTGACGCGGGCGTTTGTGCGTAGGTAGAGGTTGGATTGGATGTCCATGACGCTGTGGACGTAAGCTGTTGGTTCGGAGGAGGGGTGTGAGGCAATTAATTAGCGGTGTGTACGTGTGTGTGAAGGGGGGGGACAGACCTGTAGCGGCGTCACTACGCCTTCCAGTGTGCCTGTTGATGTACTTGGCCCAGATTTCGGAAGCGTGGCTAGTTGTCAGGTCTTGGATATCATCTGCGCGACGAGTGTAAATCAGTGTTCTATGGAGTTGTTAAGTAATGCGTACCGCTGAAGGGAATACCGATAGCATCGGCAGCACGCAAGAAGTCTTGAGCGAGAGGGTTGACGCTTCCACCGTTGGAGATTGCGATGGGTCCATCATAGCCGTGTGTGTCGTTGTTGACGGGTTTCTGGTAGTTCTCAAGCTATTGCACACGCTAAAATTAGCTAGGAAGTTCTAAGGGGTAAGAAGGCCAAAAGGGGAACGTACACGTTTCATGAGAGGAAGAAGATCTAAACACAGGAATATGAATTCTGTGCGATAGGGAGGAGAAAAGGAACGTACCTTTGGCCGTCCAGCCGGGCTGCTTGAAATCGTCTGTAAAGGCAGTTAGTCCGGGGAGGTTAAGAGGAGGGGAGAGTTTTACCCCAGTCAGATGCGGAAGCCTGAAATGTGACGATGAGTTGAATGTTCGTGGCGATGTGAACGAAAAATGACGCTTACCCTAGTGTACATCTGGAAGTTGATACTGCAGACGAACGATTGTTAATTTCGCGCTGGACGCGAGAGGATTCAGGAACACCTTACCTGCTTCCACCGCCTTTAAGTCGCAGGTGTAAGGATTAAGAGCGCAGATAGAAACTAAACAAGAGGATTACGCACCAAGGATGTTGGCGCATCTAAGGTGGGGTTTAGTGCGAGGCATGCCAATTCTTTGGCGAAGTCGACTCACGGGACAATGGAACGCCTGCCACGGAGGTGGGGGGACTTCATGGTGTCGACGTAAAACGTCGCCTTGTCGTTACTGGATGGACGTATTCAATTGAAATTCAGAAAGATGGGGTAAGGTACGTACATTCCATCGCGTTGCATGTTCTTGACAAAGATGCCGGGCCTAGAAAGGAAGGTCAGATTGCGATAACACTCGGAGTGGAAGGCTAGACTGACCTGTAGACCCAGGGGTCATCGCGATTGTTCGCACCGCCTGGGTGCTGTTAGCCACGAGACCTCTTGGCAGCAGAGGTGACTGACCTTCGATGAGCATGACCTTCAAGTTGGGGTCAGCGTACGCGAGACGGCCGGCGACGACACATCCTGCCAAATTTCCTTCAATAACTGGGGTGAACGAGACATAGTTCTCCAGCATACCTGCGGGACCACCACCGCAGACAATAACATCAACTTCCTCAGGGTGACCCATAATAAGATGTCAAATTCAAGAATTATGAACGAGGCGTTCAGAGACACAAATGGAACCTTTTGGGGGAGGTTAAAGAACTGGGGGAGAGCGATTCTACGCTGCTTAAATATCAATCAAGAGGACCCAAGAGCGAGGGAATAGGTCGACATTTGGAACGGCGAATTTTCCAAGAGATTCGGGGGCATTGTCAGGTGGTAGCAACCGTGGACAGGTCACCAGGATAGATGCCCCTTCTTGGAGAAAATCAGGCATACATGAGAATTGTGGCGGGGGGAGCCAAGTGGGTCGGAACTCGATATTTGTGACGTATATGGAGAGATAAGGACTCGGCATTCAAATCTTTAGTGCGGCTGACTCAAGGAGAGACCCGCTGACGCCTGCGGAAGAAAGATCAATCTGACGAGAGGATGTGTGCGAAGGAGTCTTGGGTCCAAGCGTGACAATTGAGTTGAGTGGAAATGGACTACGAGCGCCACTTTATTCCCCAAGCAGAAGACTAGAAGCGAGAGAGTAAGAACTTGATTGAAGAGAAATATAGATGAGCGGTGGTTTCCCGACAAGTTGTGTCGGCAATTTCGGTGAATTCCTCGAGGAGTGAATACACGAGGGGTATTGCTGAGGAACAGGAAGACTACGATTCGATGGGCGGGCAATGAACGCCTATGGAGTCGACGCATGGATAAGGGAGTAGCGCACATGACAATAAAAGACCTGCGAAAAGAAGAGGGATAATGGTTTATGCAGGGCTGAGGAATACGTTGGTAGATGGAAAGGTACTGATACGGCTGTTGAATAGGGGTATGTGGGAAGATGTCGATGGAGTGGTGGGAGAGAGAAGAGCCGGACTTGGAGAAACGAGAAGATTTGATGATAAATGGCCCCCTTCTCTAGACGCAGACGGCGTAACGCGGGATATTCTTGACCTGGCTGCTCTCAGATGACCATCCCCTCCGTTGTCAATTTCAAAATAATACATTATGTAATTCTCATTTGTGATTTCCCACGGTACATCCCTCCCCCACCCAGTGGTGCTCAGCGACGTCGGTGATGGCAGCACTCAGGCCATCCTCCTGCTGCCGGCGACGGGCTGACATACCACACACGATAGCACTGCGCACAATACGCGAAGAGTGCGCTTCCAATCTCGGGGCTGTGGTCGCCCCTACGATCCAGAGTCGCACGTGGTCCTACCATATCCAGAGTGGCCAATACATGACGCATTCCAAAGCTCGAGGCAGAATCTGCTCAGCACGGACAACCGATAGGCAATGGCAGAGCACAAACCACTGCCAGCTCTCCCAGCCACCCACAACCTCCTTACCCTCTCCATAGATGCCCGTGCACACCGCGCACGCCTCATCCGCCATATCCTTTCCGAAGTCGCTGACCCGGTAATCCAGAGCAGGTTCGAGGGCTGGGCACGCACCATCGAAGAGGCCTTGGATGAGCTCAGCAGTTGTATTAGTCGTGGAGACTGGCTGGCAGGTATCCGCAGACGAAGGGAATTACAGCTCCGGGCCAGGTTAGACTCTTTACTTGCAGAGCGGACACTCCAGCCAGAGTCCAAGAAAGATCCATCAAAGGAGAACAGGCCGCAGTCTCCCGCTAGTTCGAACCCACAACCACCACCGTCCCTCGCATTCCCGTCGGTGGACGATACACAGTCCAACCGCACTCGGGACCAAGAGGTCCTCCAGCAGCTGCGCGCACACGTATCCCGCCACAACGTGCCCACGACCGACGCACAGCAGTTTCACCTTCTGCTTTGTCTTGCGCCCTGCACTGCTCGCGTACACTTTCCAGCAGAGGACCATGGATTCGATGTCATCCCAGGCAACGTTAGCTGTATATTTGTTTCATCCAGATTTTCCCTCCCATCAGATGTGGACCGCATCGAAACCGCAGTGCTCTATGGAATAAAAGAGTGGGATGGTCAGTTTTACAACTTCCTTCTCTCTCCCAAGCTTATTCTCTCATCCTCCCGGCAGACTCTCCCAGTCTCCGCATCGTCGGCGGCACATTTTCATTCAAAGGCGACGACACACTCTCCCAGCACCAAGCCCTGGCGCAAGTCCTCCGTATCTCAGTTTATATTCACCTTTCTCTCCTTCTCGAGCAACACTTCCTAGCAGATTCACATGTCCCCATTAAATTCCCCCGCCCCCAGTTCTCCTTCCCATCCTCTCTCGCTCCATCCGAGAATGGCTTTGGGTCACCATCCGGAGCTACAGAAGGCTTCAAGGATAAACCCCCGTCCTCGTCCTCCCGCAGTCCATTTTTACCTCCTGGGATCCTATCATTCTTCTCGAGAAAAAAAGGTCTCTCTCACCGAGCCCAGACCGTTAACCAGACTGGTAGCCGGGGCTCCTTGGATCTGATTTCAAATGCTTCCGAGCTGGTCCAAGATGAGCCTGTTACTTCAAGATCGCCGAGAAGGTCGATCGATGACTCTGGTGCGGGCACCGGTGTCTCACGGTTAAGAAGGTTTTCGTTCATGGGAGGACACGAGAGAAGACCCTCATTGAGACGGGCTCCTCCGAACGTGAAGGATACACACATGAATGAACCTGGACACCCGGAATCGACAGATGGGCCTTTTACGGCTGCGCTGAAACGGGTTGAACGTTCGAGGAGTCTACTCTCGACTTCTTTTGGTGTTACGTTCTTCCCGCCTTCGTTACTCGTTGATCTTGCGGAGAAGGAGACGAGGACTCCGAACCGCCGGTTGAAGGGTGATGAGAAAGCCGCTCTTGCGGGTATCTTGGGCTGGACGGGGAAGGATGCAGCTGGGAGAGGGATGTCCGGTGTACCTGGCTTCGTTCGTCAACAAGAGTTTTCGTTCCTTCAGTCACTCCACGTTCCGGCCTCCCAACTTCCACCGTCATCACCAACTCCGACTCATTCAGGTGCAAACTCTGATCCACAACCCTCATCTTCATCCTCGGCTCTCACTGCGTGCACGCTCTACCCAAATGCCTCAACCCTTTGCTGTGGTCGTCCTCAGTGGCTTACGTACCGATATTTCTCGCCCAATCCAACCGAGGACCAACGCTTGGGTGAAGCGATACTCGAACTCCTATCCACGGCAGATATGCCGTGTGCTACACCTGGTTGTACGTTTAAAACCGGAGAACATGAAAAGAGAATCGTGCATGGTGGGTTTCGTATTACGATCAAGATACGGGACGCCGAGGGGTTTGATTTGAAGGAGAAAGAAAGGCAGAACATAGATATGTGGGAGACTTGTAGGATTTGTGAGAAGGAGACCGAAAGATCCGAGATGACGAATGGGACGTAGTATGTACTCTTTCTTCCGCTCTGACTTACGTATCCTGACAACGGACTGCGTACATAGCTTATTCTCTTATGCCAAGTTTCTTGAGCTTTTAATCTACTCCTCATCGATATATGTGTTATCGCCTTCACTCTGTGAACACACAACACCATCACCACCACCTCCGAATCCGAGCCAACATCCACCTTCGTCCTCGTCAAGTACATCGCCATCCGCCTCTCATCCAACCACACAGTCACATCCGCATGTTCCAGAATCGAGACTAAATATAATCCGGCACTTCAGTGTCCGAAATGCGACAGTCTCGTTCTCACTATCGATTGTGGATGATATATTCGAGTTACGGGTGCCAAGGCTACAAATCAATGGAGGATCCGAGTTGGAACGAGAACGCGGGGGAAGAATGGAGAAGATAGCTTCCTCCGCCGATCACCATCCTAATGGTACTACCAAGGGAACGGAAGGGGGGACGAACACTGGGGGTGGGGGTATTGATGTCGATGCAGCAGAGGAAGACAAGAAGGTTCTCCGACGTGAGATTAAACGATGGTGGGAGGGCATCACGGATCATATGGACAAGCTCGTGAGTTCCTGTTCCTGTGCCCTTTTTCACGTGAACTCATCTCCTGACTTAACACACCCCTGTTTTGTCAACCTACCGTGGTTGATTATAGGAACGCTTACTTGCAAGTGACACAAGTGATTCTTCGAGCTTTAAAAAGTTGCCGAGGTTGCCATCCGTTGATGATGCGTATGATGACTTGCATGTTGCTGTCCAAGAGGGAGGTACTGGGGAGGAGGAAGATGCCACGAGGACTCCGCGAGCGGTGCCTTTGAAGGAGCTGCCGTCTTTGGGACCGGGAGTGCCGCCAAACACACCGGAGTCGCAGGTATCTGCTAATGCTGGGGACGAGGAAGACGTGACCAAGACGCCTACGCGGTCAAGAAATGGTGGCTCAGGCCAGTTAGGTGTTCATCGTGCGGACGAAGATGAAGAGAAGACACCAACGATAGAGGAGGCAAAGGAACCGTCGATTATCACCACCAGCGCGGATGATGTCTCGCCAGAGATTGCGGCTACCACTTCCGTCGTTTCCGTATCCACCTCGACATCTACCGTATCAACACCGACACCAACCCCTTCAATTCTCACATCATCCACGTCTGAAGACAGGGACCCCCGTGAACTCCTGGAAAACCTTCGGCAGACATTCCAACGCGCTGAGCATGACCTATATGTACAGCTCTCACGTACGCCCGAAAACATGCTCAACGATGTCCGGAGAGCATTTGTGTCTACCGCGAAAGGTGCGCAGAAGCGGTTGGGCGCGTGGCAGAGAAAACATCTGGCTGGGTTGGTCAATGGTAAAAGTGATGGTGGCGGTGGTAGCAAGGCACGGGTACGTGTGGATGAAGAGGTGTTGAAGGAGTTGGGGGTGAAGGATGTGAAGGAGTTGTTGATGAGTGAGGGGAAGGGGAGTGCGGGGTTGGTGAAATGTGCCGAGCCGGAGTGGTGGGCGGGCGGTTGTCACGTCGTCCCTGGGAGTAGTGTAATTGTGAGGGAGGACGATTGGGGGAGTATTATTGCTTTCACATTGAGGTATGTATCTGCAAATTTGCGTTTCTATTACCTATTGAAATTCGACTTGGTTGCAGTTCTCCGGATTATCATCGCGAGCTTGCCAACCTTGCTGTGAATCGTACAGCACCTTCGACGTCGCCTCCGCCGACACCTCCGCCTGCCCCATCACGGAACCATTCTGCAGGACCTTCATCCTTCTTCACGACTACTACAGGCAAACTCTTCGGCACATCAACCAACCCCCAGCCAGACCCAGACCGGGATGATGTAGTTTGGCACGAACCTGAACCCTACTCCGCCGTCATATCCCGCAAAGAACACCCCCGAGACCAAACATCCATTCTCTCCATTCGTGAAGTTCTACGACACAAGTCCCCCGCCATCGATCCGTCGACGGGGCTTCCTCTATCCGGCACGGGGAAAACGAGCAGTAGTAATAGCGATTCACAGCAGACAAGTTTAGCGCTCGCGTCCGTGTACGCCAAGCCGGATGTGAAGGTATCAATGCAGGCTGCTGGCGGAGAGGTTAGTGTGACCGGTACCGGAGCTGGACAAAAACAGGGACATGGGCAAGTCGTGGATGCGGTAGAAAGCGCAGGCAAGATTTTGCATGAAATTGAGGCTGTTGTTACTGGTGAGGGCGGGAGTAGTGGATCGAGACCAGATACCGCCCAGTCGCGCAAGACACATACAGGAAGTGGTAGTGGAGACCATACTAGATATGAAGGAACGGACGCGACGAAGCATGGAAATGTGACACTAGACGCACATGCGCAAGCGCCGAGGCCTACGTCGCCGGCTTCGGACTACATGACTATGTCAACGTCGAGTTATGTCGATATGCATATAAGGAGAGGAAATGCGGAGTCGATCCTGTCGTTTGGAAGCGAGGCAACTATGTCGAGGAGGCTAGAGAGGGCGCCTACGCCTCCCCCCAAAGATCGGGGGGAGAATAAAGGGACAGAGGAAACGAAGAAAAGCCCTGCAACCTCCCCGACGAAAGATTTACCAGGTACCCCGAGCGGATCGGTGATTCATCAACCCACGCCATCTTCGTCGTCATTTGCAAACACGATCGCGAGCAGTTTGAACATGGCCATGCGTTTTGTCCTGAACCAACCTGATCGCAAATCTCCTTCTGTGAATCCACCACCGCCTGTACCGAAGAAGAAACCACACCACAATTTACTCCTTGTCGACTTGAATAACATCGATGAACGTCCGCATATCAAGTACGACTGGACGATTGGGAAGAGGCTAAAGTTTAGCTGTACGGTGTATTATGCACGGCAGTTTGATTTGTTGAGGAAGCGATGCGGGATTGACGACACATTTTTGAAGAGTTTAGAGAGAAGTGTGAATTGGACTGCAGTTGGGGGGAAGAGCAGGTCGAATTTCTGGAAGACTCTAGACGAGAGATTTATTATCAAAACGCTGGTGAATGCATGGAATGTTGCTGATTTGTGAGTTATATACCTCTTCTTGTGCTTGATGGTATTGATGTGATTGCAATTATGTAGGCAGGTGCTCATCGAGTTGGCACCGTCGTATTTCCGGTATATTGAATCGACAGCAAGCAAGGCTACGGTTCTGGCGAAACTGATCGGGTTTTACACTATTGAAATCCGTAACCTGGAAACGGGCACTGTACAGTCCAAGGCAGACCTGCTGGTGATGGAGAACCTTTTCTATAATCGCAAGATCAACAAGACGTTCGATTTGAAGGGGATTCAGGGGAGGAAAGTCAAGGCAAAACAAAACAGGACGGAGGGGTCCAAGACGTTGTTTGATAACGAGTGGATTGAGGGTGGGTGTTTCTGCCTATTTGTGACGAAGGAATTGATATACGGTGGTTTACAGGCCAACAACGGACGTTGATGCTGCTTCAACCTCACTCAAAACGCATCCTGAGAGAGGCGATACGGAGTGATGCGGACTTTTTGGCAAGGAGTAATATTATGGATTACTCGTACGTCGCATTTCTTAGAGGTGTCTCGGTGCGCTCCACTTACCTCTTGATTCAGGCTTTTGCTTGGTATCGATGAGGAGAAGAAGCAGATTGCTTGTGGACTCGTTGACACGATAGGTAAAACACAAGTATTCTAAATGCTCACGTTCACTATACTGACCGATGTGTCTAGGCAGTTACACGTTCGCCAAGACACTAGAATACAAGGCGAAGCATAATCTACAGTCTGGAAAAAACGTTACTGTCGTTCCGCCGGCAGAATATCAGGAGCGCTTTGTCAATGCTCTGGAGGACTACTTCCTTGCGTGTCCTGGTATGTTACCAATGCCTTCAAGACGAGCTAAGGAAGCTGACAGTGTTGGCTTTAGACAAGTGGTCGAAACCTCTAGATGAATCCAAGATTGTCAGCGATCCCTTCTTACTTCCCAGCGTGCTGTAAAGGTAGATTTCTGCCTTTGGTCATTAGCTTTTGCATTATCGGTTTCCGTTGTTATCACACTTATAAGCATGGACCAGAACGCTCATAAAAAGGGCTTAATGTGTACTATTATTCCTGTTGTGGATCATTAATGAATGCGGGCAACAATGCATGCACCGCAAATCCGTAGATTAAGTCCACACGATCAACGCGGGTTGTTCCCTGCTTGCTTCCCATGTCCCCTTTCTGAGCAGACCCTCGTCTTCTTTATCCACTTCGGAAGATACCATACATAAGTACGCTTGGTAGATGTTGACATCCCACTACCCCCCGCTGGAGCAGGATATCTGACCTTGTTAGGCTGTGACCGTCTGCAAATGTGGTGGGTTCGTCGTGCTCGGATCTTGGCCACGAGGGAGATTGGTGGGCAAGTAAGACTCGTTCTGAGTCCTTGACATTGGCAGTGTAGATCTATGCGAGGTAGCATCCCTGGCGAAGTCGATGCCGGATCCAATGATGACTGTGGAGGACTGATGATCGTGGTCGTGAGTCTTTAAGTTGCGGAATACACGACAAGCCATGGATGCGGTCAATACAGACGACACGAGTGTGAGCATTGGACGGTAGACAACGGGGACAGAAGGGGTGTATAAAATGACTGCGGATATCACGGTCATTCCGAAGACGATGCTATGTCATCATGTTCGCTTAGCTCGACGTTTTTATGTTGCAACTGAATTCGCAACTTACAAGTAATACTGCTGGCCGCCCCGAAGTAATGCTCGGGACAGGGAAGGGAGAGCCTTTCCGGTGATAAACGCACTCCAGTCGGCGTTGAAGTCGAATGCACTACGAGATGACACGAGCTTGTAGGCGATCGCAAAGAAGACGAGAGTGTCGAAGATTGCAGGAAGCAGTTCATTCACTGCTACATAGCCCTTGATCTCATAGACCACACAGTACCCCGTGCCTTTAATGTGCTCTGCGTGGATACCAAAGATCACGGTGATGCTGTTGGCAGTAATTGCAAACCATAGGAAACAGAAGATCCATTGGACTACCCGGCTTTCAGCATAAACCGCTTGAAGTCTCCTGAGAAAGAGAAAGGAAGTGCATGCCATCGCGAGGAGACAGAGAATCCCCATTGCGACTTGCGTTCCAGTGCAGTTTTCACTCGGGTGGGCTACAAGAGTGAGTTACTGATCTAGTAGTAATGGATGATAGACATAAACAACGAACTTTTAACAATCACGATGAGGAGCGCATAGGTGACGGAAAACACTCTTGTAGCCAGCTAGCTATCAAAAGACTGGAAGAATTTCGACGAGCTGTAACCCACCTAGAGAATATGAAGCACAAATTAACAATGCTGAAACCGCCAAATAAAATCTTGGTGTCCTCTGGGATGTAAACTAGGATGTCCCATATAGCAGCCTAGTTTGATCTCCAGATTAATAGATCATGGTGGAAACGTCAAGAGGAGCCCACATACGCCAAGGACAGCCAAATGGATGTTTCTGGCGACTTCAAATTGGTTGGCCACAGCGGGCGGCAAGTGATTCAAGTAGATGTCAGGGTTGGGGAGGGAAATATTCGCCATAGTGCTGCATAATACACCATGCTTCTGAGGCTTTTAACCATGTCTCTTGAGAAAATTCCATTGATGACGACCGAAACGCCTGATTAGCAGTGAAAGGCTGATCCATGCAAGCGTTAGAAAAAGTTCATGACAGGCTTCCTAGTACTGGCTTCGATGATTTCCATCACAACACGATCCTTTGATCATTAGTTTTGACTCGTGAAACCATCGTTGCTATTCCGGGGAACAAGAAGGCCGATCCTGATGCTAAAAATATCTTGGAGGCTGCAGCGGCAAGGCTGAGCAGGAGTCCCAGGGCTTTATGTGTTTCACTGGCATTGTGGACTAGTATATTTAAGGGATTGTGATACATGCTTCTCATGCTGGGTATAAGAATGACGTGAGCAATACAGTGACCCTAGCGACGGTCGAACGAAAGGCTCAGGTTGGTAAACTTTTCAGCTCTCAGAACCTAGAGACAATCATTCAACGTGCTCCACGAACCACTTGACTGACAGTGATGTGAACAGATCCGAATCAACTATTGAGTATCAATTCGTCTATACTTAAACAAAGTGCCAGGCGGAGTTCAAGTATATCCCCGAGTTTTCTGCTGATCTCAAATATCGGTCGTCGGAAACAACTGCGATGATACTCACTCTGCCTCACAACAATCTCTGGGTCCTGAAGATCGATATGTGCATCAATTTTGGTTATTTGATGCCGCCTTCTCTTCTGGATATCCGTCCTGTTCATGTCACTGTCGATAGCAGACTCTGGAGGTCCTGATTACAAGTGCAGGGGCCTCGTAACCTTTTGTTGACGATGAGACACGTGGATTGAAGGGTTCTTCTGCCAGATCCAGAACTAGAAGTGACGCTAATAGGACAGGATGGACAGGATGTGGGGTCGAGTCCTTCAAATGGTACCCGCACGCAATGAAAAGAGGGGCTAACCAAAGATCCGGATCACCGTGCCTAAGTCCTCCTTCATTCAACCCTCCCAAACCGCTCTGATAACTAATATTCAGACAGGCCGAAGAAGCGCCAATATTCGATGTCTCATAGCGAACGACCACTGATCCTGGAATTGCGCGCTACGTGAACAGTACTGAATTGCAGGCAGACGGCACACTAAAGGAGAATTCGGTTTGGCCCAGAGATCTAGCGTCGGCTTAGGACGGATACCGACAGTGCGTTGTGCATGAACAAGTTGTCTGACGTAGGGCATTCAGGCGTGGAGTGACCCATATATGCAATCGTCAGGGCACCGTACGAGATTATCTTGAAAGCGATGTTAACCTGTCCCTCCTCGGCGCAGATCTTGTAGATAATAGCCCGGAGGGTGACACTAGGATCCGAACTGGTGGACCAAATATGACTTTTGCGGATAAGAATAGCAGGTGAGAATGTGTTGGGGGCTCGCTTGCGTGGGCACTAAACATCCATGACGGTTACCACGCAAAGTTAGAGACCCGTTGTGCTCTGAGTGGATATCCACTCACCAGATGAGGCGCCCAACATTTTCTTCGCCCTTTCATTGTGACCTCCTAGCAATACTTCAACCTCAACAGCCTTTTTAGTGGCCGGTGGCCTCTAAACTAAAGCAACCGGACGTTCCAGAGCACATTGAGAGTCTGTTGATTCAGCTCATGTAACTCGTCCAAGCGGCAAGGTGAACAAAAGGAAAAGGAAGGAAACATACTGGCGTGGAACAAGACCGATAGCGCGAGGATGGCATGGATATTCATGATTCGGATCGCGGGGAACCGCCCTTTGATCCGCGCTGAAGGAAAAGGGAGAAAAGATACCGTGGTAAGCGGTAGGCAAGACTCGGCTGACACACTGATTGTTGTCACAGAGAATGCATCGAGAACATGAGCGAGGCAGGGGAACTGTGAGCTGGGAGTTATGCACTGTGGCGCGGTATCGAATCTCCGATTATACAAAAAGCTGGCTTACCAAAACATTGCCGACAGCATCACTGGAGAAATGCAACCATTCGCGTGGGTCTACAAAAGCCTCGCAAGCTCAGTGCGTCAAGTGAGGCGACTTCCGCTTCAGGCTTTGGGAAACCCTGCTGCTCATGGGCAAGGTGAGTTGCCGTTCCGATCCCCGTATCAGAGGAAACAGGAAGCTGAGCAGACATAAAACCGCAAACTGGGAATCAACACCAGGGTGCAGGGAGTGGAGAACGAAGCGTAACGCACTAAGCATGAGCAGAGGTTCGCAAAATGTCGTGATTGGATAGGATATGCATATGTTGAATGTGCGGTGGCGGAAACGTCCTGTTTCTCCGATATGAAGCGCGCGACGGCGCTGAACGACGGTTTCAGTGTATGTGGTGGAGGCAAAGGTTGCGGAGCCGTAACTAATCTATGAAAGTTCTTCACTGAAACCGGCAGCGTAAAGGATTGGAGGACTTTGCAAGAAAGTCAACACGCAATTCCTGTAGTTGAAACAGATCCACTCACTAGAACGCCGACACCGGTAACGAGAGCCCTTTCCTCCCGCCTGAGGCCTGAGGTCTCGGCCTCAGTGGAATCCCTGCTATCCATCACCTAGTGATGTGGGGACGAAGGTTGGGGAACCTGATAAATATAATGGAACCCCTTCGTCCATGGGGCGGTCAGGGGATTTTCCTGGGATGTTCTCGAAAGATTTTAGATGAAATTCATTCGGGACGAGCAGTCATTTTATGTCCAGGTGTACACAGGTATGTATGCATAGCGTACATAGTTAGCCTGAGGGGTGGATACGCGTTGGACCCGAGTCGGCTGGCCGGGGAGCTTGAAGTCACGGACGATGCCCCATGGTACTCATACCGTGGGCAAACCGGGCCACCACTGAAAAATACCTGTGAGTTAGACCACCGTTGCGTAGACTCACGGGGACGTCGTTAAGCGCTGTCACCAGAGACATCACAGAAATACTGGAATGTGTACAGCCTTGCCAGCACACAGCAATTCACAACTCCCACCAGCCATCAGCGCTTAGCCAGCACACCTCTGCTCTCTCATCATCCACGACCGTCTGTCTGACATACCCACCATGGATCCTGCTGATCAACAAGACCAAGTAAACGAGCTTCCGGCGGGCCTGCCTTATCCTTCTGTGTACCATCACACAAGCAAGCCCCTGGGCCATCTCTCGCATCAATTCCAGCCAAGACCATCGTTCGCGCCTCCAACTGTAAATCAGTACTCCCTGGCTCCACTCTTCCCATATCCTCAGTTGATGGCTCAATCTTTTACGACCCTGGCCGACATACCCACATACCCACCCTCAGCAACTGGGATTCCCATATACCCATACCCATACCCGCCAATCCGATCTGCCGCCTACACCCCCTGCTCCGCTTCAATTGGCCACTCTGCCAACAATGCTTCTGCCTACCTCCTCGATCAGCCCGCGCCCCGCGCAACGGGCAACTCTCCCGTGGATCTAACATGGCTTCCTGCAACTCAATGGCCCACCGTAAGTGCCCCAGTGCACGCCAATAATCGGAAGGCCTGACTCTCCTTTGAACAGCGTGCATATCCTCACCAGGCACTGGAACCTTCAACTCAGACAATTTACTCAGCCACACCTCGACGCCCTATGGCGGAAACCTCAGTCAACCCTGATCAGTCCACACTTCATGCTGTGCCGAACGAATTTTTCATGAATCCAACAGAGCCTTCGGCTCACGACTCACCGCCTGTGAGCCTCACGATCGTCTGTTCTTTTGAACGATCTGATTCACCTTCAACAACATAGCGCCGCCGGAACCAGCAAGGCTCACAACGAACTCGAGCGAGAGGAGGGATCTTCAGGGGTGCTCATCACTTCGTCGTCAACGGTCCTATTATGACTGACTCTAGCCCCTCTGATGACTGTAAGCGGCTTACTATCTGAATTGCTACGTATACTGAGCTGTTTCTAATACCAGTTATGAAGGAGTTTGCAAAGGATACAATACTAGGCGCGGCCATCGATTCCTCTGCTCGTGATTCTCCCCCTCGATGCCACCCCGGAACTCGACTGTCAATCCTGCGACGAATACAGGACTTTATTGCCAATCGCATGCAGAATAAAAGGGTGTTTTGGCTCGTCGGACCTGCCGGTGTCGGCAAGTCTGCAATCATGCAAACTCTCGCCGAGAACGCTTCCAGGATCGCTCCCGATCTCACACTTGGCGCTTCCCTATTCTTTTCGATCAATGGGCGCAACGACGGCTCCAAAACCCTCCCTACCCTTGCATACCAACTCGCGGTCAACAACCCGTCTTACCGTCAATTCATCCAAGATGAAATGGTGAACGACCCGCTACTGCCACAAAAATCAATGTCAGCACAGTTCAACAAGTTTATTGTTGAGCCGCTCCTGCACCGTGCCATCGACCCCCATGGAAAGCGCTTCTTGATTTTGATTGATGGTCTAGATGAGTGCAACGACGAGCATAGCCAATGCCGTCATACTCAGCGCACGATCCTTGGTCTCATCTCGTACTTTTCTACGACATATCCCAATGCACCCTTCATATGGATCGTTGCCAGCCGTCCCGAACCTCATATCACTTCTTTCCTTTCCCTTCCCAGAGTCGTCCCGAGCTACAAGAAAGAGGAGATCATCATCGACTCCGACGAATCTCGTGAAGACGTGGAGCGTTACCTCCGCGACGAGTTGGACAAACTTCGGGCAAAGTACCCCGCTCTCATGAGTCATGCTCAATGGCCAGCAGAACATGACTTCCTGAAGCTCGCCGCTGCTGCGAACGGCTTATTTGCTTATGCTTTCACTGCAGTCAGATATATTGATGACCCAACTTATGCCAATCCTGCATCACAGCTTAAGCTAGTCCTGGAGGTGATTGACAATGTCCCATCTGAGCTGAGGGAGGGAAATGTTCATCCAATGGCTAATCTTGGTGCACTCTATTCCCGTATTCTCTCCCGAATTCCAAAGAACATAATCCCCGAGACCAAAAAACTGCTGCTCCTCATTGGAGGGTTCTTCCATGACTTCGCTGAACTTTGTGACTGGTTGGGCATGACACGGGATATCGCATATAGTGCTCTTCACCACCTTCATTCGGTCCTTAAGATCCCTTCGCCGGCAGAAGCTTTCCGCCTAGACCTTGCTGTTCGCCATAAATCATTTAGTGATTACCTCTATGACTTCAATAGGTCAGGGATGTTTCCAGACATTGATTGTGAGAAAAAAGACCTTGACTCTCAATGTTTAAAGAGAACCTTCAATGAAGTGTCAAAAGGTATGATTCACACCTGTTGTTTCCAGCTTTGGACCTGAAACTTTTATTTGGGTCTACAGCAGATGTTGGTACTGGTTCAGATTCCTGTGCCTGCATTTCACTGTCTTGGGTGGATTTTGGAAACTGTTGGAATACCTTGCTTCATCGACAGGC
This sequence comes from Podaxis sp. C-F-101400, assembly GCA_018524895.1. Classification (NCBI taxonomy): domain Eukaryota; kingdom Fungi; phylum Basidiomycota; class Agaricomycetes; order Agaricales; family Agaricaceae; genus Podaxis; species Podaxis sp. C-F-101400. The sequence goes on from JAEUWR010000168.1 coordinate 148,756, forward strand.
TAGATTATACTGTGAAGCTATGGGGCTCCTTGAGGAATATCTCTTTGGCAAATCACCAAATATGTTTGAGAGCTCAGATTGCATCTGCTTTTTGAAGCTCTTTGATCTTTGTCTCGGGTTAGAAGGAGATGTCCTTTTTAGTGTCTCCTTATCAAGTCGGATTTTCGTGAGTCTCTCCAATCATCTCAACAGTATCAGATCCTAATCTGACTCAAACCACAATTCAGGATGAACACAAATATTCAAGACTTAGGGATTATCATGTTGATATGATCCCAATTGGAAGGCTTGACATGGACAATGTTGTAGAAGAAGAGGAATTTGTTGTCCACTATTGGACAAAAAATCCTTCAGTTGAAGCTCCACCCAATGTAGAGTGGTGTGATTCATGCTCAAGTCAAGCTTCATGGGAGGTGGGCCAGGATTTGCAACAGTTCAAGTCACACTGACCAAGCAAGTGATTGTAGGATAATGAGGACATGATGGCTGGCCAGGGTAAGGAATGGGCATATGTAACACCTGATGAATGTAAGTGTGTCAAACATATTCTCCAGGCTTTTGAGCATGGACAGACACATATGCTGGATCACCTTGTCACAGTTTATACTGATATCTATAATTTTGCCTGGATAAAATACAAGTTTGTTGATCACAAGGATGAGCTTTCACAGTGGAGCTACATTATCCCTTATCAATTTCCATCTGTCACAGGGGTATAGTGTATGTACTGATGTTTGTCATACCCATCATATATATCTGTGTTGTTTGTTGTTGAAAATCACTTACAGTATGATATTGTATTTTCAGTTATAGAGTGCTATCCAGCTTGTAAGAGTGTGCTCAGGCCACAAAATAACACTGCTAGGGCACATTTTACATAGTCAGGGCCATTATCATGAGGCTTTCAAGTGTCAATGGGTCACCATGATGTTGATCTATGTTGATCTATAATCTCAGGTGTGTCATTGTTTGGGGTGATGATCCCCTGTGATGCTGAGTCAGAAAGGGTGCAATAATGCATGAGGAATCATTGAAAACCCACTGACAGGTTAGCTAGCCAACAAGCACCTTCTGGCTGTTTAGGCACTTCTTTTGCATTGATCTAGACAGTGTGACAAGTGATGATGGCTCAAAGCACCCATTGGTGCCTTCTGACAGCACTTCTTCCCTGGGTGCCATATCACTTCTTGCCCATGCAATGAAGTCCTAGAGATGCACAAGCACATCATTACCCAAGGCTGCCCTCATTTCCATTACCCAATTGGAGATCATAATGGTTTCCACTGGCTCATCAATTTCTTGGAACAAAACCTGGCAGCCTTCTCATTTGCTGACCAGATACAAGGACCAATTATTCAGGAGGAATTTGCCACCTGCCATCTCACTCACAGAGAATGACTTGCCCTGAATGGAGTTCCAGATGTTCACTGAAGGATCCTCTTCATTTTTATTTGCCTCATAGCTTGCTCTCCCATTCCCTACCTGTCTTCAATGTCATTACTTCTTGACTTCTCTCCTCTCTCATCTGATTAAGTTAGTTTTCACTTTCTTTTTCTTTCCTATATCATAGTTAGTGTCCAACCTCTCTCTACCTTACCTCACTTCTTTCTTTCTTTTTCTTTCTTTTCTCTTCTCTCTAGTTTCATATTGGGACTGCTATCATGCACCCATTTGTAGTAGCTAGCCTATTGCAATGAACTTGGATTTTTTTTAAAAAAAAAGATGATGGCTCAAAGGCATCTGAGGCAGTAAATTACCATGAGGGTAGCTGTTTCCAAGAACATGGTGAAAGGAGGATGGTCCAGGAAGGGGGTTGATGATGAGCAATGCAGGGATCAGTTGCAGCATATGGGTTCCAGCAACATGCAATGAAAAGACAGACCCACCAAATGTCTGAGCCATCATGTTTAAGTCCTCCTTCATTCAATGCCCCCAAACCCATCTGATAACTAATACTTAGAGAGGCTACAGAAGCCCTGACATCCCATGTCACAAAGTGAACTACCACTGATCTTTGAGTTGCATGTTGTACAAACAGCACTCAGTTGCTGGCAGTGGAATGCATCAAAGGAGTATTCAGTTTATCCCAGAATTTTAGCACCAGCCTAAGCACAGGATGGGTGCTGGCTGTGCATCATGCATGGGCAGGTCATTTGATGTTGGACATTCATCCATGAGGTGACCCATATACTCAAGTATGCAATTGTCAGGGCACTGTATGAGACTATCTTGAAAGTGAAGCTAATCTGTTCTTCTTGATGCAGACCTTGCATCAGCAAAATGCAACAGCCCTTATGCAGACTTAATAAAAGAAATACTTATTTTTGTCTTGTGGAATTGTCATTAAGGCACACAAAATACTTAAGTGTTTTAAGTTCATGTTAAGACATTAGTTTAAGCTGGATTATTGACTAAGTCAATGATGTACAACATAACTTTGACATAAGTAAAAGTTGTAGGACTAAGGGTAAGGTAATGTTGTACACCTGAAGTGTAACTGGTGGCTCTTGTGGCTAGTTACAGTGACTGCAGAGAGGACCAGGACCAGTCTAGGCTAGAGGGTGAGGTGGACTGTGAAGCACTCATGTGCAGTAGAGTCTTGATGCCTCATAGTCATGGAGGACATGGAGATCATGTTTGGATATGACTCAGAGGTTGTGTAGGGCAAGGATCAGTAGAGGAAGGAAAGTTCCTTGAGGATAGAGATGACATGAAGAGAGAGTGCCTGCAGAGGCAGTCAATGCAGTGACTGCTAGTGTCTCTTGGATTGGTCATGGAGTTTCCACTAGCTAAGACATATTCAGATATATAAATCCAGATGGCAGGAATTGCTTGCCATTCATGACAATATCAGGGGGAAGACCAAGGATTCTGGGATTTTTGGACACCACAGGTGAATTTGCAGCTTGGCTGCTCTTTGTGAAACCCACATGGGAGATCTGGATGGCTTGTGTAGCACCATGCCACCACTAACATCTGAGAGTCTGGCATTGAGATATTCCTGTTGGACTGGCAGGGGATGTTGATGAGAACATTTCAGTGGACATCATAGGACACCAATGTAGTAGTTGTTGTACTTGGAGCCATTGCAGGTGCTCAAGATTCTTGATGGACCAGGAAAGGTGAGCAAGTCAATGATAGGTTGAAGATATTACTGTCACTCTGTGATTGAGCCACTGGACAGCCTGTGGGAATTTTCACCAGTGTCACCAGACTTTGGTTGGGATAGTTGGGCACCAGGAGCCTTACCAACCCAGAGCTGCCTCTCCAAAGCTTCTCCAAGTGTGCATTCACAACAACTGATCTCCTGTGCTGGAAGACCAGATAGTTTGGCCCATGCTCAATTGGAGTAGCATTTGTCTTGAGTGAATTTTGCAGCCAGAATGAGGGAGGGGAGGAAAGTCTGTAGAGGGCAAAAGAGAGGTGAGGGGAGACTGCTGACTGAGGTGGTTGAAGCTACTATTGGTGTTTCTTGTGCTGTTGTTGGAGGTTCAATACACTGGAATGCAGTGGTAGCAATGTCTGTAATATGAACTGTCAATCTTGAGGAAGTGTCTCTTTGGGGTTTGTCATTTCAAATCTGAGGGCATCCTCTTCAAGCTTGAGCTCAAGTTCTATCACAGGGACAATCCAGCTAGATATGTCTGGTTCCCCATGAATTCCAAGGCCAGCTTGTTCCTTCTGCATGAGATCAGGGACTCTAGGGCATATAGCCTTGAGGTAACAGAGGCAGTCTGAGGGACACAACCCAATGTGCAAGAACAGCAAAGGACCTCATGGACAAAACCCTTGATCAGGGTGGGACTAACCCCTTGACTTGTTGTTTCCACAGCCAGACAGGGGCATGAAGGGGAGCCAATGTGGCCATGTGATGGCATGAGACAAAAGGTCCTTGGTTGTTCTGCAAATTGGGATATGTGCCAATGGTAACACTGGCTCAAGAAGATGTTTGGAAGATGGCAGGGATGTCCTGTGAATGCCAAATCTCAGCAAGAGCTCTAACAGCTTGATCTAAGAGCCAGCACTAGCTAAGTAGTTTGCAGCATTGAGGAATTTGATGATAGAACATCATGATACTGACAAGGACACTGATGCTGCATCCTGTTACATTTATCAAATATCAATACATCAATGATTAGTTTGTTGGTCACTTGGCAATAGTACTTTACTTACCTAGAACAAATACAATGGCTCTTCCCTCCCAAGGTCTGAGAGCTGTAAGTGTATTGTGGATGCACATTGAGAAATTCTTTTCCAATTCATGATACCAGTAAGCAACAGTGGTGCTCAGGGTGAGGATAGAAACCATCACTTCCATGGGTCTTGATGATGACATACTACTTCACCTTCCTTTCTCAGTAACCACCACCTATCATCTCAGTGGTCAGGTTATTCGTAGTTCAAAGGATACAAAGTTCAGTTCTAAATCACTATGAAAGGCTCTAAGGACAATAGTGGCATC